>VXBQ01014700.1:167002-362850 GCA_013400175.1 Phainopepla nitens | reverse complement strand
TCCATCCATCCAATTCCTTATCCACTGAATAGTCAAGCAATCAAATTCATGCCTATCCAATTTGAAAATAAAGATGCCATGTGGGACCATATCAAAGGCCTTGCAGAATGTAGACAGATGACATATGCCATCTTCCCTAGTTGACTGTTGCCATCATATAAGGCCACCAAATTGGTCATGATTTGCCCTTAGTAAAGCTGTGCTGGCTGCCTCAGTTTACCTAACCCTTGTCTTTCATATGCCTCAGCATATCTTCTAGGAAGATCTGTTCCACAATCTTGCCAGGCACAGAGGTGAGGCTCATGAGTCTCCAGTTCCCCATATCTGCAGTTCTCTGCTTTTTAAAAATAGGAGTGACATTTCCCTTTTTTTTTTTCTAGTCACCAGTGACTTTGTCTGATCACTATGACATGAAGGTGATGGAGAGAGGCTTGGCATCTACATCAGCCAGTTCCCTCAGGATGCCAGGATGCATGTCATCGGATCCCATAGACTTGGGGCTATTTAATTTCATCTGGTGGTCCCAAACCTGTTCTTCACTTACAGTGGGAGGATTCATGAGATGATATTGGGTGTCAGCTTTGAAACTGCTTCCTGAAGTTGTGAGCGAGTGTAAATAAAATCTACTGCTGGTCCAGGGGCAGGCACGGAGGTCTGGCTGGGACCCTGTGGTGGCACATACAACTTGGCAAGGATGAGGCCTGGGTGCAAAATGCCAGCATGGCTGCAGGTGGCAAGCACTTGCCTCCACAAATGAGGAATGAAGGAAAGGCTTTGGGCTTGTCAGAGCCAAAGCTGTGGTTTAGATACATTTCTGGTGACAAATCTGAGTGAGAGGAAGTTCACGCAGAAAGCTCAGGCTGCTGAAGGCACATCACTGCGAAGTGAATTTTTTTGTTTGGAGGGGAAGATGTTTTGTTTGCTGAAATGAAGTACACTGGCTTAACATTAAGAGGGTACAGATAGCCATTGTTGAACTTATGACTTCCATATCCACTCATTGCTTATGGAAATGTTGCTTACAGAAGTTCTCTAGATTGTTTTGCACCACAACCTCCATGGTTACCCGTAACTGCAGCTGCCTGGGGCAGCAGGCCTTGAGCTAAACAGTATTAAATACTGACTTTTAATTTGCCAAGAGTAATTAGAAAAGGTATGAAATTAATTTTTAGATAATATTGAAGTTGCTGCCAGAGCCGGAAATGCCAAAAAATTTCTTGGCAAGAAAAATCTGTACACGACCAAGAAAATCTCTGCCCAGAAAACCACCAGTCTGAGGTTATTGGCCCATTTCCTGTGTTCTGCAGGGGTGAAGGATGCTGCAGGGAAGGGCATGCTAGGCTTTTCTGCTGGGCAAATGGCTGGTGGGAGCCCCTCATCATAGCTCATTATGGTGCCCCTCAAGCAATCAACGTGTGTAAGATTACACACAATCTTGTGTGTAAGATTGGCAAGTTAGATACAACCCAGTCAACCCAGTGGGCAGATTTGAGATTTCCTGTTTGTGGTTGTGAATGCCTCTGCCATGGAGCACAGCACTCTGTGTGCCTGGGAAGACGGGGAGTGTCCCACATCAGACCATGCCACAACCCCAGCTATCGCTACAGCCTGGCCACGGGCTTTAGCTGCTCTGTCTTGTTCTTTCATACCTCTGCAAAGCCATCTGTGTTATGTGCCAGATGGCAAGCAGAGGTGACAATCACAGCGTTTGGTGGCATTTATGTGAGACACGAGAGGGTTTCCTCCTTTCAGGATGCAACAGTGCAGGTGCTGAGCTCTCACTTCCTCTGAAACTGAGGTGAAGATGCTCATAATATTTCAGGATAGTTTTTTGATCTGAATAATTGATTTAATAATTATTTTTAACTATTTGATCTAATACTGAATGACTACATCAGAACTGGACCACGCTGGCTGCTGTGCAATGGCCAGGCCATTCCCTGCAGGTTAAAGACAGCCTGGCCAGAAGGAAGAGAAAGTAAGTGTGTTTTATTCAAGGTTACACAAACGTTTTGGGAATCTTATCTCCCTCTCTTGTGTGCCAGCCTAGGGCTCTCTTCCCCAGATGAAAGTTTTTTCTAACTGGTAAGCAGACAAACTCTGTGCCCTTACCTGAGGTTCAGAATATATAGATGATGTAAAGAAATTCTCCAGTCCCATATGCAACCAGAAGTCTGTGGAAAAGTTTGGGTTGGTTTTAATATCTATGTGTTCTTGGTCATGAGAGCATTATTTCACTGTATTAGAACTGCTGACATTTGTTTAAGTGTTTCCAAACCAACTTAAAATTCTCCTGGTAGTTATTGCCAGAATCCTAAATGGTTAAAAGATGGGGCTTAGTCTAGAGCCTAGACTATAAGACTATACATGATAGTAGGCTTTCTGTTTCATTTAAAAGCCTTAATTTGTATCAGCTCATTTGACTTCCTTTACAAATAATACCAGCCTACTACTTTTTACATAGGGGATGAAATATTGGCAGTGTCTGGACACCAGTGTTACTTCATATTGGATTGTTGAGCTTATATTTGTTTACATTTTCTCTTGTGAAACCATCTGCTAGGCTACCTTTTATCTGGTAGCCACCTAACTCAGAAGCATGGAGCTTCACAAATATGAAACCCCAAGGTGATAGTTGGTGTGCTAGAGGGAGTTAAATTTAAAGGGTTACTAAAACTGAAGTATTTTAGGAATGCAAACTCGGGCTTATAAGCTCTACATGATCCAGCAATGTGTTTTTCTCCTTTGCATAGGTCAGAGCTGTACTTTCCTTCCCTGGAGCCTATGAAACATCCAGCAGCATATGAGCAAGCAAAAGGCATGCTGTTTCTGACTAGTTTTAATACAGAAATAGGTCTCTGGTGAAGGACACCCCATGGGTATTTATTCTTGGGAGCATCATCCTCATGGACCAGTTTGATTTAATATTTCAAATGAGCCCCATTTTGGGACTTTTCTTTCACTGTTTTGAGTGCCCTCACTGCCTCTGTGGGCTCAGTACCCCACAGTGGGTTCTGAAAGTCTAGAGCAGGATTCTTCACTGGGCTGTTTCATGGAGGGTAGGTGTTGTAAAGTGCATGTTACAACCCGGGGTCTGTGCCAGGTGCTGGAGCCCATGGCTTGCCCCTGCCTGCTGTGCCATGGAGCTAAGGGAGCCTGGCAAGGTCCGTGCTGCTGGGAACTTGCTGCAGGCTGCAGGGATCACTGATAGAAGCTTAGCTCTAACTTTTTTTAGCTGACTTAGCAGCAACTGCTTCACTCTCCAGTGTACGTCAATAAAATCAGTCAAGGCTTGTATCTGACCTAAATCTGTGTGACTGCTGCAGAGCTGGTACCCACTTGCATCAAACAAGGGCTTGCACTGCTGCACCCAGCAGAGAGGTCCCAGATCAGCTGAGAAGCCCAAGAGCTTGGCGTTTTGGGTGCTTGTGGATAGGATACAAGAGGCTTAAATCGTGGCACAGCTGAGACTTGGCACATCAGCTGCAGGGAGACACCTGACCTGCTCTCCCAGGCTGTGTCCCCTTCCACAAACCCTTCCCTGTGACATCCTCAGGTTGCACACCAAAAGATGTCCATGCTGGCCCATGAGAGACCATGCTGGGGAGGTGGGCACCTCTCCCACCTGAGGTTTCATCGCTGCTGGGTAGGAGCCAGCTGAGCTGTGTTTAAGCCTGCTAGGAAAATCCAGATGAAGTAAAACACATCTGTCTTTTGCCAATGAGTTCAATGGGTAGAACAATGGAACAGAAAGCCTGCAGTTTACATTAAGAAGTCTTAATGAGACGAAAAACATTGCCAGTAGGTAAGCCAGATAAGATCTCTGTAATTGCATATCTCCTCACAGATCCAGTCCTAGGGCAAAACTGACAACTTCATATCTGTAATCTCCGTGGCTGTTTAGAAACACAACTAAACACTGGATTGACCTATGGGTTTGCATCCCAAACCAGAGAGCGACACAGCTGGAGCTATGGTGGAGTGTTAACATAGCCTAACACTTTCCACTAAAGCATCACGGTTTCTCTTTCTTTTGACTTTGACAGTTTTCAGTTGTTGGGGCCAAAACTCTGCATACCAGGTGTTTGCCTCAGGCTGAGAAAATTTAAAAAAATTCAGCAGAAAAATACGTTCCTTTTGTGAAGGGATGAGGTAAAGGGAGAACTCAGGTGAGTTGCCCATCCAAGAAACTCTGAAAGGGTTTCTTCCGTGTGGCTCCTAGAACCTGACTCTGGGAGCCAGGTCTCCATCACTGCCATTCCACCATGTGTCAGGAAGCAGCTTTCTGCCTGCAATGGTACAAGGACTCAAATAAGACCAAGTCTGTGCCCACACTCCCATTCCAGCAGCTGAAGCAGCTGCGATTTCCCAGTTGTGATGGACATCTACCTAATTTTGGGACTGCACAGTGATTGAGTTTGTACTGCCCTGGGCACCCCAGTACCCTGAAACAAAGGAGGAGAAGCTGTTTGACTCTTCCCTTCCCAGACACCATGCAGTACCAGAAGGAAGGCACTGATCTTAGAGGAGGGGCAGGAGATAGCTAGCAGTGGGTCAGACCAGTGCACCGATTTCGTTTCCAGGACTTCCAGAAAAAACTGCTGCTCCTCATCCTTTCCTTCCCACCTGGGGCAGCAGGGGCTGTACTCCTCAAAGGAGAAAATAGAAGTACAGACAAGGCAACCCAAGTTGGTGCTCACTGGTTCTGCCCCACCAGCAGCATCCAGCCCATGTCCTGCTTAACTCTTCAAGCACTGCCTTCCCACTTCCCTGCATGCTGGGTGAGGTGGATAACTGTTTTCAGGTGGCAGAAAGGCGGCAGCTTTGAGCCTTCAGATACCAGAGAACACCACAGGTAGTACCCAGCCCACCTTCATTCCTCCTGTACACCCATGTTTTGAACAAGCAGCCTGTCCCTTGCCTGTGCACCCCATCTACAGTAATCCAGCTCAGTGTGGGCAATTTCCCAGAGCAGTGCTGGGGATATGGGAGAGAACTGTCCCCTGATAAGGATTGAAAATACCATTATCAATTCGACTGGACAATCTGCCAACATGGATGAGTTTAGCAATAAGCTTTTTCTTGTTTCTGTTTTTCTTTCCTGCTTCCCCATGACTATAACTTGGCTGAAATCCTGCATGATGGGTTTTGGAGAACTTCAGCACTGCACTCAGCCTGAAAAAAATGTAAATATGACTGTGGCAGTTATGGGCTGTCATAAAGGGGTCAGCCCAAATGCCCACATTTGGGGCATAAAAGTGGCAATGATGCAGGTTGTTTCTAAGGATGCTGACAAAACATGGCACTGATGGAAAAACTACATTTTATTTCTCTGTGTAGAGATATGCGCCCCTGAATGTGCTACTGAGTCCTTCTACTGCACGTACGAGTGCTGAACATTGCATCAAACCCAGCTGGGAAAAAACAGAAAGAGACATCATTAGAGTGCTCAAGGGCTTTTTCTCAAGGCTGTATGTACTTTTGCCTTTCTCTGTTTCTTTTTGATCTCTTCTCAGCTTCTTAGGCTGTGCTGTCAGTCCAGCCTTGCTCATTCATGCATTCATAGTTTATCCAATTATTGCATTACTGGCAGTGGGTAAGTGCAATAGACCCTTTCCTACCCACTGCTAAGAACAAATGGCAGGGGAAAGTGTGTGTGTGTGTGTGTGTGAATGCAGCTTGCTTGGAACATTCTCTAAAGCTGCATGGTAAATTACAGAATATGCTAGGTGAGAAAAAGTGGGTAAGGAAGGGTTTCTTGCTAGAAAGACTCTATATAGGGAAAATAAGTTGTATTAATTAAAACACATTAATTAGTGGGGTTTTTTTGGGGGTTTTGGCTGAGTTCCGTACACTTTCTAACTTGTTTCTACTCCTGCAGAATGACCCTTTGGCGCTGAAAACTTTCCTGATCAATGATTTTTTTTAAGAGATCCTGGAGGATTACTGGTACAAGCCTGCCATTTCTCCTTATCCTGACCACACTCCAGAGCTGAGGCATCATCCCTCAAGTCCCACTCCAACACTCACCTGCCTCAAGGCTCCCTCCCAGTTGCTCTTTAACATCATTGTGATCTCAAATTTTCAGTCCAAAACCTGCTAGGGGATGGTAAAAAATAAAGAAACTCATCAATTGCTTGACTGCACTTTGATAGTTGTGCTGAAATCACTTTCCAAACACAATTTCTATGCTATGTTTTGGGCATGGCTGTTGGTGGGCTGGTGGGGTGTCATGCATCACTGACTCTGGAATCTGAGTAGTAACCTTTGCCTTGAATCAATTTCTAAATTGTTTCACTTTTGGGCCTCAGGGACCCTTCCTCCCCCAGGCTGTGCTATTAACAGTGCCTGCTGGGACTGGAGGAGGTTTCAACCACCACCACATTCACATGATGACAATGAGAGCTGAGGAGGCACAAAATAACAAACCCAGGGGCTTCAGCTCCTTCCCTGGCATTCTCTCCTGTCCTTCTGACTCTGCATCACTGCTCTGGTGGCCAAACCCTGCATCTGAGGTGCCTTTGAGGTACCAGGTGCCCTCTCTGGAGGTAAACCTGCACCTCCTCTGTACTCTGCCACTGCAGAGACTACAGCTTCTTTGAAACTGTCCACAGAGACCTGTTCCCTCTGTGCCCACCCTAGTACTGCCTTACTGAGATTGACACAATCTAGCTCCTCTAGTGCGTTTTCCTCGGAGTTGGGACCTTTTCTGATAGCAGCTGATGGCTAGAAGAGCTAACACACACACCTGGGGCACCACTGCCTTCCCAGCTCAGGTCACAGGCTCTTTACACTGCTTTCTTTTGACCTCAGAGACATTTTACCAGTCTCATGGCTTGGGAAGTTTGACCCTGAGCTGGCCAAAGTTGTATGACCAGAGAACTGGGATAGGTACTCAGTGGTTTCTGCCACCAGTAGGATTGTAAGTGTTCCTGGAAATACATTAAACACAAATGTTGGCTAGCTGAGATCCTCAGATCTTTAATAACTGTAAGACAGAAATCCTGGCAGGATTTTCCAGTGATCCTTTGTAAGATTACTGAGCACACCTCTGCTGTGTTTGCAGAGGAAATACCTTTAGGGCACTGAGGGACAAAGTGGGGAGATGGAGTATTTGCCTGTTTGCAGTGTGGAGTTACTGTAACCTGTGGTGGGATGTGAGCAGGCAAAGGGGAAGATGACCTTTATGATTTTGCTTTTCTTCCAGCTGCCTGCAATATTTTTCATTTCCATCTTACAGTGTGCTCACTTCTATCTTATGGTCTGCTCACTTCTGTCTGAAAAGAAATTGAAAGCATGTAGTTGAAGAGCTGGTTGCTAGCAAGGTGAAGTCTTTATGCCTGTCACTTCAGAAGAAAAAACTCACCTTAAAAAACTAAATCTGAAATGCTCTGTGATAAATTATATTCTCAAAAAACCTCATACATTGTTATAGGATCAATTTTTTTTATGGCAGAGTTAAAAATAATTTAGATATTGGTCTGACTTGTGCGTGACAGTGAGAATTTGCAGCTGTGGGAATTAAATCCCAGAGGCCAAAAGTGATACTTGCAAAAAACCTAATCTGAAGCAAGAATGTATATAAGGAGGCCAGAATAAGGCTGAGATGAAAACCAGATTTCATGTCTGATGACATCTTTAGGCTTCTGTCTTTTGCAGGAGAGAAAAGACCAGTGAGTGCAATAGCAACTGGTAGCTCTCTCCTGGCCATTTTAAAGTATTGCTGAGCTCTGAAGCCCTTAAATGAGATTTATTACATCTGCCAGAGTAATGTACAGTGGAAATCTGCTGAGGATTTACATGTCTGTGAAATATTTCTTCAGTTACACAGATATCAAATTGTTAATAGAGGAAAAAAATGCTATCCAGTCAAAAGCAAACACAAACTAGCTTAGCTATTGTTGAGACAATTATTTGAAAATATATAATTTATCTGTTAGGGACTGTTTTGTTTTGGATGATTTAGCATGCACAGAATGCTTCCTGATTCAGCAGGAAGATCAGTATCAAGAACTCATTTTGGAAAACAGATCAGGCGAAAGCAGCAGTCTTCATTTTTAAGCAGAAATGGCAAATATGTTACAGGTCAATATGACCAAGTACTGGACACACCTCTAAAAATAAGGAGTTTTGCTAAGGTTTTATCTTGTCAGAGCTTGGGATACATTGAGACAATAATGTTGTTGCTTCAAGGCTTGCCAAATAATTTTCAGACAAATGCTGAAATCCTCAAGGGATCTGTTAAACTCTCATAATTTCCAACACTGAAATTGCATCTTGCAGAGGTGAAATTGCCTTCAATCTGATGAGCATCTGGCTTCCTTTGATCTAAAAATAGTCTGTCTGAGCCCCAGGCACCCATCACCATGCTGCCTCATCTCCTGAGGCAGATGGATGCTGGAAGGGAAAGAGACACATCAGTGCTGGGGGCGAGGGGACCTCTCTTCCCTCCTGGCAAGCGGACAACACCACCCTGCAGCCCAGCCCTTCTGCCCTCCACAGGGAAACCCAGCACCAGCTTCAGCTCACATCAGCAGTTGGTGTCAGAAGGAGGTTTTTGTGGTATTGCAGGATGCCAGCTGTGTGCCATGAACAGTCACTTACCAAAGAGTCCTTGGGTCAGAAGAGAAATGTGGAGTCTTCTGGAATGGTTCTCAGATGTGAAGAGAAGGGGCTGAGGATGAGCTTTCTCACTGCAGGGGTCTCTGAGCACGCCCCTGGGAACGCCTGTGTCCCAGGCAGGCTATGCACCCACCAGCACGAGGTCCCACAGACATGATTCTATCCTCTTCTGGGCCATGGGGAATAGGAACAAGCTAGAGGTATGACAGGACATGAGAAATATTTCTCATGGATGCCTGGAGTCAGAGCAAGGTCTCCTGCTGCCTCTCAGCTCCATGCCATTAGGAACCCTGCACATTCCAAGTAATGTACACACTGATCTGTGAGCGAGACAGCTTCTGGGCAAGGCTGGATAAAGTGTTGTGCTGAATCTTTGCTCCATTGCCTATTCTTTGCCAGCTAGAAAATACCAGAAAGCTTCCTTAACGATTTCTCTGGTTATTCTATGTTTTGTGACAGACCAGTTTCAAACCAGGTCACAAATCTGTGACTTCACAGCAGCTGGATCACAAGTCTTGTATTTTTTTCCTGTAGGTAAAGTAGCTGTATTGATTTCCAGTATATGCTTTGTTCAGACAAGGAGATTTCCACGGTCATTGAGTTGTCCAATGGATGGTGGTTTTTTAACACATCTGATTTTGTTCTCATATCCCTATTAAAATTGTTGATGAAGATGGAATTTACATCAAAGCAATTTGCAGAGAACATCAGCCTGGCCATGAGTCAGCATGTGGGTGCCAGGGCATTTATTTCTGATGCTGTCCTGCTGTGTGAGATTGGTGCTTGGGACTGTATTTTCTAATATCTGTGAATGTTGTTTTCTTTGACACCTTCAGTAAGTGGGCTAGAACACTGCTTAGACTTAGGGAGACGAAATATGAAAATGAGTGCAAACTCATTTTCCTCCAGCATTACTGCAAACGATCCTTCCTCTTCATGACAGCTTTATTCAAAGCTCTGGAAAGAGAGAACTTCATTATTGTTTCTTAGACTGCAGCTGCTAATGCCAAAACAAAATATTTTAAAACATATATATATGTGTGTGTGTGTGTGTGTGTGTGTGTATAGCACTCAAGCTGTTTCCTCTATTTCATCCCTGTGAAGGCCTTAAAGGTTTTTTTCTTTAACCTTTTGGTAAATTAAGATGCCATTAAATGTTTGTTTTTGGTTTTTTTCTAATCAACTGTGTCCTTTTTACTTCTGCCAGTAATCTGACAAGGCACACTTACAAGCAGGTAAATTCTCTTCGTGTATTTCTGCTCTGCATTTCATCTCTGGTAGATGCTTGACAGTTGCCTGTGTATGGAGTTTGGTCTCCTCTCTGCTCAGTTAAATATGAGGCTTGTACCTTGACTCAGGCACATCTAAACAACTGCTTTTAGAACCAGGAGGTTTACCTGTTGAGAGGTTTAGATCAGTGCTCGTAATTGTGGTGTGCTAAGTGTTCATTTTCAATAATTTTTTTTCAATAGCAACAGTTGATTGTTTAAGATAAAACAAGATGCAGTTTTTCCAAGATGCTTGGAACAGATAAGCATATATATATTTGAAGCCTCCATGTTTATTAAACACATCAATTGCAGTCGATGTTACTGAATCACCTTTGCTCTTAAGCTTTGTCTTTTAAAAAGAGCAATCATATCTTCAAGCACTAACTAAATGTGAAATATTTTGCCCCAAATAGCAATTGTCACAAATTAAGTTTAAATAGAACCAGAGCTCTACAGCAGAAAATATTGTACACCATCATTATATAATGCCATATACTACGTGCTTTTGGCTTAGGACTCTAATAATGCAGAAAAGGCTGGGACCAGTGGCATTCCTGTACCTGACTGTCCTGGCAGAGCCAAATTGCTGTCTTGTCACTGAGTCACCTGCTCTGCAGCAGCTGTGAGGCAGTAGGGTTACAGGATCTATTGCACTTTGAATTAGAAAGCCACAGCCTGCTCTGTCTTGGGTGAGCAGCGTAGCAAGAGCAGGATCCTGCAGGATCCACCAGCACGCAGATCCTACTGGGCAGTGAGTCTATGGACTGGCTTCTCATGAATATTATTTAACCAATTTATGTGTTTGCATGGAAATACAAGCCTTGACAGGAGAGATGTGAGACCCCTCATCAGTTCTGTTTGACCTGTTGCAGTAGCAAAAAGCTGCAGCAGTTATCTTCAGGCTGAGATGATTGACTGCAAGTGATTTTTCACCAGGTGACATTTGCAATAATTACATGGTGCTTTACTAGCTTGGGAGGAAATAATCAGCACGACCTTCAAAAGGATCTACGGAAAGCGGCTCTTGCAAAACAATTACTTGAACCTCCTACTACGACAGCTCCTGGTACAGCTAGGAAATGAGGGGAGTGTACTGCATGTATGGGAGCTGCTGATGGCTGCCAAAAAGACAAGCAGAGCCAGGAGGGAGAAGCAGTAAACTCGAGGGAAATCAGATTTCCTCTGAAATCCTGTCTTCTCAACATCTGCTTCTCCCTGTCAGGCTGCAGGTGGTGGAAAAATCAAAGTGAGTGGCTGGGGAATCAGGTTTATTGCACAGGCTGGAGCAAGGCTGGAGATCTGACCCCCTGCTCCACCCTATGGAAGAAATGTTTTTTGGTACCCAGTTATTCCAGATTTTACAGCATCATGTGAGACAAGTAATTACCTTACATGCTTTCTGCCCTGATGACAGGGCTTTCTCCATACTCCCCCATCCTGTACCCCTGAAAAACAACCCTTTTGTACCATGGTGAAACTGGGCAGCTTTCTGGTGCGTGATCCTGCGGGGTCAGCATCCCCCATCATGTCCTGGGACACAGCCTGGTCACTTGGGTGCACCATCTCTGCTCCCGTCTGCTGTAAATGTTGGACCCAGGGTGTGTTTCCACTCTTCTTCCACGCCAGCGACAGCCCAGGACTCACTTTTCTGAACTCATCCCTCTTTTAAATAAGGTAATGCCATATAAAAATAGCAACCTATGGCTAACTACTCTATTGAAGTGCCCAAAAGAAACAGTTAGCAACAAAGTTACACAACATAAATAACTTTTCTGACATCCCCACACCCACCTTCTTGCTGTCAAACTAAGACCAGCCTGGAATATTTAAAATGAGATTTTTTTAAAAAATGAAAGTATGCTAAATTACTTTTAATTGAAAGAACAAGCCAGAAAGGCCAATTGACAACAAAAATCTGAAGAGACTTTAAATAAACAAATACATGATTTATTCTTAAGCCAAGAGAAAGTTGGGGAAATTACTCATTTGGGGTAATCCTGAAATGAAAGCCAGAAATCCTGTCTCCTGTTCTAGCCAGTAAAACATACTGTCTCATCAGAGAAATCTAATTAGCATTTTGTTTTACAGAAGGTTGTTAGACATTTGTGTCTAACGTATTAGGGATGTGCGCAGGGCCTCATCAACCCCCTCACTGCCCAAGAGCAGTCCCTACCTCAGCTTCCCAGAAGAGGTGCCAGGAATCAACCTGTGCTGGTGCAGTGGATGGACAAGGGACACCATTTCGGCTCGTCAGCTGTTTGAAAGAAGGCAGAGTTGTGCCTTGGGCCTCCCGGCTTCTGCACACGCTGTGGAAATCCCTGGAGCTGGCGAAGGGCTGTGCAGTGCACCAGGAGCTGCTGCTGGGTCACCGAGCCATGCCAGCACCTCATTTAGCCAAACCCAGGTGTACCACCAAGTCACCAAAGCTGAGGGCAGCTGAGGGGTGGCAGGTTGGAGATTTGGATGAGGCACTGTGTGATTTCCACAGCATCTCTCCCTGCAGGCACCCTTCCCATCGCTAGGGCTGCTGGCTGAGGACAGACAGCCACTCAGGTGAGGGCGTGCAGCCGCATTTCTGGCTTCTTGTAGCACTGGGCTCTGCTTCATTGCACAGATCCTGAGGGCTAGATGAGTTGCTTCTACCTTCCCTACAGGTAATGCAGAGCTCATGTTGGTGCTCCCTGATGCCTAGCATCTCTGTTAGTAAGAGTATTGCCTATCATTTTCCAGGGAGCACACCCTTGTAAGGCAGTGGATGAGGTCCGTGAGCCTGCCAATGCCTGGAGTTAAACACCCCACACCTTCTGAACTGGAGCCCAACCATCTGCTGTACAACTGTGGATTGGTCAGAAAACTGCTGGTGACTCAGTAGAGGAAGCAGAGGCATGGGCAGTCTATTTTTAGCTGTCAGTAAATGTACTAAAGTGGCTTACTGCTGAGTTGAAGAAAGGACAGACAATCCCTGCTTGCCCTATTTAGGGAATAAATGTGAAATACTTGCTTCCATTTCTAAAGTCTAAATTATAGGTACTGCTGGGGAGAGGTGTGCTGGGGTGACATATCCCTGGCCATTCCTCTGTGTTGTTCAGGACAGGCTCTGCTTCACAATGCAGCAGCAATTTAAAAGGCAACCAGCACTTTTGCAGAAAGACAAGTAAAGGAGGAACATGGGCACTCACCTGGAAGTGTGCTGCAGCTACCCGAGAGTGCTGAAGTCTGTTCAGCCCTTCTTGAAAAGGATGCAAATAAATGATGGGCAGCAGTGGACTCTGGGGGACTTTTAAGCTTTTCTTTTACAAAGAGAAGCAGTAAAAAAGAAAATTGTGGAAAAAAATTATCTATATGTCTTGAATCAAAGGTAATAAACATATATAAAATAATCACAGAATCATAGAATATACTGAGTTGGAAGGGACCCACAAGGACTATCACAGTACAACTCCTAGCCCTGCAAAGGATCCCTCCAGGAATCACACCATGTAAATATATGCAAAAAAGCTTGCGTTCACTTTGTATCAGAATACGAGGAAATATTTGGAGAAACTAAGGGTTTGTATATTCACAGCCAACAGACATGTTTGGCTCATCCAGTAAAGAATTGTCTGCTGCAAACTTCAGGAGTATAGTAAGGTTGCAAGAAAGATGAGTTATTAGTGAAAATAAAAGGACACCTAGAGATGTTAGTAAATTTTAACAAACCCCAAACAAATCCCGTTTTTGCCTGAAATGTCTTCTGCTACCATAGACAGTAACTCTGATTGAAATGGAGAAGAAAGAAGTCACTTTTCTTTGTGGCCTTGTCACGGTTCCTTCTCTGGTCTTTGTTTTCAGGGCTTCCACACATTCTTTCAGGTGGGGTAAGAGTTGACATTTGAGGGACAGATGCTGGCAGGGATAAATTTGCCTAGAAAAATGTGTTGGCCAGGGCTGTTGCTGGGATAAGATGCCATGAAGGAGCGACTGGACCAGTATGGGAAATGAGCCAAAAGGTAAGGACAGCAGAAAATGGGTGTTAGGAAGGCACCTGCAGGTGGGGGTCTGGGGCTGGACCAAGGTCTTCCTTCAGGAGGGGTTTACCTGATGGGAACTGAGACATAAACTGAGGGAGACACTTGCAATTTGGTCTGCAGACTGTTGTTGCCATTGCATCAGTTCTCAAAAAAGAGACTTAGAAAGCCTATTTCATCTCCATCTGTCAGAGGCATTGGGAAGGCTGCTCTGCCACAGGCACTGCTGCTCTTTAAAAGCTTCCAAATGCTCCTCCGCTGAGATGCCGCCGAGGTTTATTTCCAAGTGGTGGCTATGGTCACAGAGCAGTGTGATGGGCTCACAGCAGTAGGAGGCAAAGCATCTGTACTGAAACAACTTCAGCACGGTAAAATTATTTGATACGTGGGAAAAAATAGCTGGGGGCAATAGAATGAAGGAATAACCCCTAAAGGAGAAAAGAAAGGATAAACAGCCTCTTGGGTTTTATTCATTATATTCTAAGCATTAGCAGTTACTAATGGAGGTCTAGGGGAATCTGTGCAGCACAGATCAATATTCTAGGGGGAGGGTTAATTAAAAAGATGTATTTTCTCTTTGGCGACATTATGCGCTGGAGCTGTAGGAATGGTCTGTTGGATCTCCAAGACCGTTCACACACAGTCACTGCAAATCTTGCAGAGACTGTAGCTTTTCCCAGCAGGTACCTGTGACCCACCCCTTACACTTGTCCACAGGGAATCTGAAGTGGGTGTGTAAAGAGCTCTGCCTGTGCCTGACTCAAGCATGTCCAAGTCCATGCTGTGCTCCTGGGATTTGCACTGCTGATATTCATCTTGGCACCTGCCTGTTCCTCATCCTCACCTGCCTTCCTCCCACCACCTCTGTGGCGGGAGGAATAGGGTTTGCTTGTCTGCTTTGGCAGAAGAAGGCACAGGAGCACTTTGAGTTTTCCACATTGGTTTCTCACCAACTTTTACACCTATAATACAAAGGCTGAATGTTTAAAAGCACTGGAGGATAAGAGCCACATGGGTTTGGTTGTTGAATCATCCAAAAATAATCTCTTTAATTTGCTGGGCCAGGAAAAAGTCACATCTCTAGGAATGCCACATAATAAAAATCAATTTAAAAGTCAATATTCTTAAGTTTTCCCTGCAGAGAGCCTGTCTGGATTTGCATTTCCTCACAGCTGGTCTTTATGCCCAAGATATTCCTCATGCAGAGCCGCAGCTTCTGCTCGCGCTGTGCTCCCAAAGCTCCAGTCCAAGGCTGGCAAGGCAAGGCACTGCTGCTAAGAAATCTTGTGCTGCTGTGAAACACGACATTTAAAAAGCACCAGTTCCTTCTTTTCAAAGTCAGCCTTTGCAATCCTTTTCTCTCTATGTCTGCAGAAGACACTGTGCTGGATGTGAGCAGGCTCACAATACCCAGGTGCTGTAGCTGTCCCTCAGACATCCCTCCCTTCCCTCCTGTGCATTTGGGCATTTGGGTCTGAAAGTGTACAGGGCTGCTCTGCAGTAGACTCCAATTGCTTTTTATAGGTGGCTGCCCAAAACAGGAGCACTTGAATGTTTGCATTTTTTAGAGAATGATTTCAGTCCTCAGCTCTGACCACCTATACTCTTTATTCCTCGGAATATTCCTGGATCTTGAATTAGAAAGGATTTTCTTATTATTTTGCACTGGAAGAAATTGAGCATTGGTAAGAGCAGCAATCCTGGTCAGTGGTGATGGGGGAAATTATCTCTCTTCTCCTATTGCTGCAACTCTCCTGGCTTCCCTCCAGTTTCCATCTATGCAAAATCAGAGGGAGGACTGTGAAACACCCCAGCATACAGTGGTGAAAATGTCTTCCTCTCTAGGACTTTGGCAATTTTGAATGGAAACCTTGGGTTATTCCAGTGCTGGACATTGCACAGGCCAGTCTTATCTCTGCTGATATTTCAGTTCCTGTCTTAGACCCAGCAAGACCATCAAACTTCACATTGCCCCTGGGATCTGTCCTTAGCGGTATTTTTGACTTTGAATCACTCAGTCTCATAACTTGGCTCTTCTCTTGCGCTTGTCATGAAGTTGCGTAATCTGGTGTTTCTTGCGCTGGGATCTTTTCACTAATGTTTTCCTTTGGCTTTAGTTTTGTGCAGTTTTATTTATCAAATCCTTCATGAAGCTTCCTGCTACTGCAGGCAATAATTATTCTTATGTGTACAGACACTGCACTAGAAAAATTTCCATTGCCTCTGAACATACCTGTTCAGTATTAAAATATGGAGTTTGGCTATTTTTGGCAATTGCCTCGTAACGGTCTTTGCTGCAGAGAAGTTTGCTGACCACTGATTTTGTAGTCAATGCGTCCTTCTCTTAGATCTGGATGTTCTGTTGCTTGTGGGCTTGTATTTTATCCTTGCCACATCTCCATCTTTAGACATTCATTTCCTTCTATAGCTCTGAAGAGCAACACTTTATTTAATTATTTTTCTTCTGTTATGTGGGAAAACGCCTCTTTGTTGATCCAACCACTTGCACTTTGAAACCTTTTGTATTGCTTTCATTGTTTTGTTATGTCTTGGCTGAGTCAGTGTAGCTCATCAGCTTTAACTGGAGAGAGAGCACAGGCTGTTTGCTTTTCTCGAAAACCATTTTCTGCTTCATAACAAATTTTAAAGGCCTATAAAATTAATTAACAGCCTGCCTGTGCGCAGCTGGTGGTGAGGGGAAGCACAGCCTACCCTGTTACAGAGCAGTTGGGAGTCCACCATCCTCTTCCCCCTTTCTAAAGGTACTGTGTGTGTTTTGGGGCTGGAAATACTCTAGGAGTAACTCAGTGAGCAGCCAAGCCTCTTCATATCAGTGGGATTTGGAAAGAGAGGTAGAGTGTCTCCAGGAGCAGGTACAAGTTGCCTTTGCTCCAGCAGCCTCTTCATATCTCCCATGGCAGCGCTGGAGGACCAGCAGGACTGCCTGGAGGGGAGCAGGAGCTCCCCTGTGGCAGCTGGTGGTGAGAGAGTATGATTTCAGATCTCCTGGGGGTTAAAGGAACAGAATTTGCCTTTATTTTAGTTTGGCTGTAGCTGAGCCTCTGGTGCTGCCAGTTCTGCCTGTGGTGTGCCCACAAAACCACCAATTGCTTATGAAAGCTTCACAGGAGGGGATGTTGGCTTCATTCCTTGCCTTCATCTTTCTTACACTGCTGTGGCTCCACAAGTCCCCACAGGTCTGCTCAGGCTGGCTCTGGACTGGGCTGTGCAGAGGGCCAGCCCTGGATGGGCAGCCCTGCTGCCCGCTGCACCCTGGGGCAGGAATAAGAGGCGGTGGAGCAGGAGAGAGAAATGCCTGCTGGGGAGGAAGCTGGCGTCTGCCTTGTTGCAGACATGGGGGCGAATTTTGCCCTCTCTGATGAAGACACAAGGATTTCCCTCTGAAGGAGAGCTTAAAATAAGAGTTTTGGACTCCTGGTTTAATGTACCAAGGACGAGCACCTTAAGCAGCTGTGTTATCGCCTGTTCTGGACTGAGTTCTCTTTTGTAGCCTTGGTCCATCCTGAAGGACCACAACTCCTCCTTTCTTGCAGACGTGATTTCCTTCCATAAATGTTTGCATTCAGATATTACTGCTGCAGTGAGTGGAAAGCTCAGTGATTTAATGCTTTCCTCTGGAATGCAGATGGAGGAGTACTCCAGCCCCTGCACACCTTCTTCCAATGTGTGGGAGATGCACAGTTTTCCCTGCAAGGTCTACAGTGGTCTCTTAGTGTCTTCTTACTGATATATTTGTAATAAATTAAATTTGTTATTTTATAGCAAAATATTTGTTATTTTCTTGAATATTCTGTCTTCTCAGAGACCTTCAGGACTTTTGACTATGAAGTTTTTTTCGAAGTATTAACTTGTTCTGTTAAACATTAAAAATAGCAAAGAAAAGGCAGCAGTTGACTTTCTCACTGCGTGAGTTGCAGATATAAAACCAAGCACGGGCTCATCTGAATCTAAAGAGATGTGTTTCTAGCTGGACAGCCCTGAAGGGTGATGCCAATGGGTCTGCAGAGCAGTGCAAGTAAGTGTACGGCTAAGGATCAAGGCAGGTGTAGGTACAATAGGAGGGGCAGAAAGCAACCCCTACTTGGCTGTCTGCAGCTGCTGGGCCACCAGTGTGATGGCCCAGATGCCACAGAACTGAATATGGATATGTACTTTAGGAGATCAGCTCTGAAAGGAGATCAGCTGTGAATTCCTGAGCTGTCCTCAAATGCTCCTTATGGGAGGACAGATCCACCTGAGTGTGTGACATCTGGTGCCTTGTCTGCATCTCATACTGCAAGGTATTCATCACGCCCTTCATCTCTTGTCCTGCTGAAAGCCCTGCAAGCATTTATCTCAGCACACATTGAGCTAAGTAATAGCCACAATTACCACACCTCTGTGTAATCAGAGAATAGCACCTGGCCATGCCTATGAGGCTTGAGCAGAAGCCAAGCTGTGTGGGTGGAGGGTTTCCCCAGAGGTCCTGGCAAACACAGGGCCAGGCGATGGATTGATTACAGCTGTGTGTGAGGGAGTTTAAAAATAGCTCTCCAACTTTCCAGAGGAATGTATTTGTTATGGAGTCACTGAAAGGCTGTAGTAAGAGATCCAGGAGCAGCCCCTGGGAGCAAGCCAAGAGACAGAGCTTCTTCTGGGCACAATGCTCCCTGGAAAGGCAGGCTTGGGCTGCTGAGCAAGGAACCTGCTCCTGTTTGTTTGCCCTCTGTGTTCAGGGAAACAAGACTCTGTGTTTGTTTCATACGATAAATAAACATTGCTGCACCAAGGATATTCTTGACGTATCATCCGTTGCATTGTAGTGGAAACAACCTGGCAAGACCCCACCTATTGGCTAATCGTCGGGCCAGATGGAGGTTAAAATATGTTTCAAATGTTAATTAACTACTTCATTATGTGTCTGATTTTCTGGTTTTAAATGAATAACTAAGAAGGCTTGGTTAGCAAATACATTTACTGGTGCATCCTTGTTCACTGCTCAAACCCACAAGATCTCAGCCTTAAGAGTGAAATTGCTAGCTTGGGTGTAACAGCAGAGCTAATCACTAACACATGGGGAGCACAGAACCAAAAATCTGCAAATGGACAAGGACCACGGCAGGGAACTGAAATAAGGAACGCACATTCTGCCACTCTGCAAGAAAAAGAGGTTTCCACCTTTTAGATACACAGAGACCCTAATTAGCTGTTCATGATGGTGATGCATTAGCATGAAAGGGGCTCCCATGAGTGTGGAAGTAAGTCAGAGGTTCATGTGAGTGTTTTCCCAAACCTAAACCACATCTCTAGCATACACACTAGGATGAGTGGGAAAGAAGCAGTGACATTCACGTTGGTTAGAGCAGAAAATGTGTATGGCTTCAATGGAAAGGGTAGAGATCCCTTAAGAAAAAGCAAAAAAGAAGCAAAGGTTATGACAAGGGAAAAAAGAGATGGAGCTGTTTGTGCAGGGTGGGGGCAGATGGTGGAGGCCAGGCCAGGGTACAACATCATAGAGCTGCAGGGTTTTGTAATCTTAGTGCTATGATAAACTCCAGTGAAGTGTAGACTTGACAGCACAGAGGAGCAGAGGCATTGGCCATGTGTGCAGTGAAAGCTGGGATAGTCCAATTAGGAATGAGAACTTGCTGAGACAGAGGGGACTTGATTCAGATCTGTGTTTTACCCTACATAAATCCCTGGAGTTACACCAGCCACACCAGCATGCGTGAAAGACCCGTTGGGCCTAGGAGGCATTTGTTGGCTTTTTACTTCAGGGATAAGTTTTGGGAGATGGTCATGAGGAAAATAATTTTAATTGCAATTAGTAGGCATTGGGTGTCTCTGAGAGACCAGAGCTCTCACAGTGCTCTTGAACACGGGTTTGCAGATGATAACCTCATCTTTTGGCCACAGCATGCTGTGGGTTTGCCTGCAGGGTTACATATGTTCAGGAAATGGCAGGGAGATAAATGTGTAGAGATATATCTCACTGTGTTGACTAGACGCAGGCAAGCATCAGGATGCCTGAAGGCTTTGTGCCTGCCTTTTGAGACC
The DNA here is from genome assembly GCA_013400175.1 of Phainopepla nitens. Classification (NCBI taxonomy): domain Eukaryota; kingdom Metazoa; phylum Chordata; class Aves; order Passeriformes; family Bombycillidae; genus Phainopepla; species Phainopepla nitens. The sequence goes on along the minus strand of VXBQ01014700.1, from coordinate 342,893 downwards.
CTCTGCTAGCGGACAAATTTTTCCTTTTGGTGCATCTTAAACCCCAGAAGCTAGCACAGAAAGCCTGGGCAGAAAAACATTCATGCTGTAAACTGCACATCCTTCCAGTGGCACCAGCCTAGAGCTGTTATTTAGTCTCACATCTCAGGCAGCAGATTTGCCAACTGCAAGGAGACACATGGACGAAAGGATTTCTCATAGTTACTAGAAGATGGTGTTCATCAGCTTCCAGACCTGTTGTAAGGAGGACTCAATTTGTGAGACACAAGGAACAAAATGAGGTCATATTTTTCCAAAGAAGAGACGTTTTTTGAGTCTCATATGATCAAGTAAGTGCAGGTACATGATTGTTTCTTCGCAGGTTGAGCCTTGACTTTTATTTCCTGGAATAAATGCATGCATGGAGGTCTAAGTGCTCCAAACTAAATGACATAATCTTTTAGCCTATAAATCAGCATTTTTGTGATCACTGTATCAGATTTGTTTTGAGAAGAGCCTCTGAGCCATCTCAGAGCTATAGAAATATTTCAGAATCATTATTTTATTTTCTTGTTTTTTTAAAAAAATTAACATTTGCTGCAACAAACTCAGTTGAATTTTGAGACTCCAGTGGGCCACGTTTCTCCCTTTTATGGCTTTTTCCAGCATCCTCCCTGAGTGTGAACTCAACCTTGGGTCTGATTGCTCCCAGGAGCCCTGCCAAGCACCCAGCATCACTGGGTGAACACTGGCAGCATTCCCCCACCATCCATCCCTCCTCTTCTTGTCCTTGAGCACCCAAGGAAAGAGACACATGAGAAATGTACCTGGGTGCACAGAAAAGCAAAATAGTGCAAGATGTAATTTTAAAACATGGGTTAAGCAGTCCTGGGGTGGTTAGCTCGCACTGCATTTCCACAAGCAAGGGCACTTCCACTCTGAGAAACAGCCTGTTGGTCATACATCTGCAATGGTGGGCAGCAGAGCTATATCTATCCTGCAAATAGTGGTGACAACAGGTTCAAAACATTAGGAATAACAAGTAGCAAGTTCACTTTAGGTGTATCAGTGACTGGATATGCCATATTTTGGAAACATCACAGCAAGACGAGCTTCGAGAAGGAATTTGCAGGCAGATATGATAGCTGCAGGTTATGTTTTTCTGGAGTGGCCTTCAACTTATTCCTTTATCTAAGGGGAAAAAAGTATAAATGAAGATAAAAATAGAGGTTTTATATTGGCTAACCAGCCCTGAAAGTGTTGGAAGAGAAAACCCAAAAAGCAGAAATGTTGCTTAAAAAAATCCAATTTCATGATATTTCACAAAATCTGAACTTTTCCATTGCTGTCTTCTGTTATATAAAAGCCTTTCATATACCCAGGTCTGTTGATCTCTGATAAAATTGCACAAAGGAGGCAGCTCATTAACTCTCATTCTGCACTGAGCAAGTTTTGATGCGTAGATTGCTGACAGCACAAAAAAACCCTTTCTGACTATGTATGCAGGGACAATAGCAGTAGAGATAATGGGTACCTGCTGGAGGCAAAACACAGGGGATTCCCCATCTCCTCAGCATTTCATCTCAGGAGTAATGACCAGGGAACATGAAGAGCGATTGTGGAGTTAAACCTAATACAAAGCCCCTGTAATTGAAGGCCCATTACAGCACCTGAAGTCAGACTCTTGAAATAAACACTAGCTTTTAAAAATTCCTGCCATTACTAGCTAGTTATTCATTAAAATAATGACACATTTTGTTTTTATAAAGGTTTTCAAGCTCTCTTGTGTACAGAAGACTTCTCAAACATTTAACAGTTCCAGGCATGAACAGTTTATTCGAACATTTCACTGGCAACACTGGAGACTACAAACAAAGAGCTGTTGTGTTGGTGTAGGGAGGCAGAGAGCAAAACTAACTCACCTGCTTCAGTCAACTAAACTGGATGGAATTAAACAGCTTAAGTGATAAGAAAGTTACATTTAATGGATAATTTTTTAACTAGAGGACGTTAGACATCAAAGCTGGTATCTCTTAAAAGGGAAATTGCTGGCAGCACTCCTAAGTGCATGAATGATGGGCATGCAACTTTGTGGTTGTGCTTTGACTTCTTTGTGTCTGCTCCAAAATCATGAAGGATCATGGAAAGACGTAAAATGGCTCCATTAGAGTTAAATGCTGAAGTTCACTGAAAGAACAAAAAAGAAAGCGCACAACAAATGCATTGCTATGATGCTTTGGGTGCTTCATTGTCCTAGCTAGTGCCCTTCTCTCTCCCTAAACTAGGAGAACATGATTTCAGGCCCATTTAAGGTGGGATCAATTTGCCTCTGTAGATATAAACATGATGGCCTGGCCGTGGGGCAATAGAGAATGGCTGGGCAGTTTTGGGGTGGCTGCTGCTGAGCCAGAGCTAATCCACCCCACCAGAGCTGCTGGGCCAGCAGAGACCACAGTCCAGCCTTCCTTCTGGCCTGCACTGCCACAAAGTCAAACCCCACGAGCATCCACCCCAGCACCCTGTGCGCTGAGAGGCTTGTGAGGAGGCACACCTGCAGGGAGTGACGCTGGGAAGGGAGCACCCCGTAGCAGGGAAGTGGTGATTGCACACGGACCTCCCCCAGTCCCTGAAAATCCTAGTTATGCTGGTGGCACAGCTCTCCAAGCACAGTGCAGGAATGGGCTGCTTTGCTCCTGCTCACAGCCCTCACTGATGCCCTGGGGCTTGCTCCAGGCTGGCACAGCCCTGCTGCAGCCATGGCAGCTTGTGGAGACAGCCAGGGTCTGCATCTGTGCTGCCCACATTCCCAACTTGACTGGTCCAAAAAACTTTGACTCTATGAATGGCAGTCAAAATTAGACTGAAGGAAAGTTCAACTTTAATGTCAAGTGCCACTGTTTCATTATGTGGATTTTTCAGAGCTGCAGCCAAATCGGTCCAGTGCTGCTTAATTGCTTAACATAATAAATTATGCCGTTTGCCAACTGCTTGCCTAATTATGTATTTTATTCCTCGTAAACATCATTTCTGAGACGATGGAAGGGAGGCCGTACAGATTTTCCACGGCCAATCTGATGGGCTGGAGTACAGCAGCCATTTCTGCAGCTATATTTATCTTCTCCTCATCAATGTGACTGACATGGACCTCCAAGAAGTTGTGTTTTATATCCCACTCTTTAAAATGAGGATTCTCTTTGTCACTTCTCCGGGGAAGCTGTTTTGGAATCTATTACAAAAGGTTGTTTATTTCATCTCCCAAGGACTTGCATGTTTTCACAAAATATCATTTGGCTTCTTGCCATGTTTTCAGTCCAGAGTGTCAGAGGCCAGGCCAGCTTCGGGCAAGAACTGGGAGGCTCCTCTCTGTCTGAACTCTGCCTGCACCACACCAAGACACATAATTTTGGGGGTTTTTTTGGTGGATTTTAGTCAGGACCAAGCAATTCTGACAAACTAGGAAAATATTGTTTCTGAAGCCACTAAAAGTTGAATTTCACATCTAGCCAAGTTTAACTTTTTAAGCTCGAAATGGAGGGATAGGTGCTAAGCACTCCGCAGCTCAGAAGGGCAGCAGCCCTCTGCTATTGGGAGCTCACAACATGATGTCTGTCAATTTGTACCAAGGGAGGTGTATAGTGCTGTACTTTAAAGTGATGATCACTAGAAACAACTATTTGGAACATTACATCTGAGGAGAAAAGTCATCCAAGTCATCTGTATCAGCACTATAAAATACAAATGTTTCTGTTTCATTTATCAACTGCTGAAAAAAAAAGTGTTTATCTTCACAGGATTTAATGTCAGTTTTGATTTTTTCCTACTGAGAGTGCACAAGATGAGCCGTGCCTGGCTGAATTTTGAGAGCACAGTTCCCCTATTGCAGATACGCTGTACTTTGTTAAAAGAGAGCAGATCAGGGAAATGAAGACCAGAGGTCCATTTACAGAAGTGTGTACACAAAATGTGGACAAAACTGCAGAAACAACTATCAGAGTCACATGTGACAGCTGAACAACCCTGCACAAAATTAGGATAAAAGGGCAGTTCCCCCTGGGCAGCAACTGCATGATGGATGGCTGCAGCTCAGTGCCCTGCAGCTGCACAAGAACCTTTAGTATCTTTTTCATGCACATTCATTTCATGTGAACAGAGGCCACGCTTCCTGTGTTGAAAAAAACATTAAAATATATTTCCACAGAAATTCCAAAAGTTATTAGATTTATTCTTGCATTTTGTGAGTGATATTTATGTGCATCCCAGCTTTTTTCTTCTTTCCTCCTTTTGTCCCTTTTTCTGTAGGAGCTGAATAATTCATCATAGAAGGAAGCACGTGGATTTCAATTTTTTATTTTTGTAAAACAATACTTCAAAGAAAGCAATGTCAGAGGTTTGATCGTTGTGACTCAGATTTATGGAAAAGGCTCTGCAAAGTCTCTGGTATCTCATTTTAGCATGGACATATTTGTATATCTGCTCTCAGTTTTATGGTTTCTCAATATGAGCTTGCAATAATTGTCCTCAGATTAAGGAATTCTGCCACTAAAAACTCTGTATAATTTGACTGACAAACATAATAAGATTATGTATTTTCATTCCCTGGTCACAGCAGATTTTTTTTTAATATTTTATTGGCTTTTTGGGGGGCAGGAGGGCATGTGTTAAGTTCATGCTGAATAACTTAGTATACTTCATCAAAATCAGCTGACAACTCTTCAGCTGAGGAAACCATGAATTTTTGGAGACTTTCTTAGCAATAAAACTGCCAATGCAAGATTCAAAAGCTTTATCTTTTTGATCTCAGTCACACTTTAAAAAGCAAGTTATGTTTGTAGGAGAAGATCAGGAGTTCCAAAATTCCCAGTTTAGAAGGTTGGGTGTTCAGTACTTGACAGGAGACCAACACCAAAAACAAAGTGTATCATCTTCAGAGAGAAGGTTTTGGTCAGCACTGATTGACTTTGAAGTGCTCTCCACTGCCCTCTGTGATATTTAGCTCTTAAATTTGACACTTGAAGTTCCCAATAACAACTATAAAGGTAAAAGCCACTTGGAAAGTGTAAACACAGCGGGTCCCTACCAAAATGTAAATCTTGTGCATCTAACAGGACTAGCTGCAGTGAAAAGGTCTGGAGTGAGGAGTTGTGATACACAGACACAGCAGGGAACCTCTGCTGACCACACAGGCTTGGAAACACTGTTGGCAAAGCTTGCAAATTCAGATGAACTAAATGGCAAACTGTCCAGAAAGGCAGGGTATGCATGGGTTAGTTTTGCTCATTTTATGTCCCACAAGAGAGACGTAGAATTTGAGTAGGAGATGCTATACATAGGAGGGTCTTAATCCAACTTTTCCTCGGAGTTTTCTCTCCTGTTTGCCCATGCTACAGAATAATCCTGGTTTTAAAACATTCAGGAATTAGACCACAGTCTCAGAGTCTTTGTTGTGTAGCTCTTTAAAACAAAGTGCCAGACCCATGGAGAGGTCTGAAATAATGTCTCTGCAGCAGTAGAAATTATTCCTTCTACCTTTGCAGCCCATGAGCTGTGGGGTGTTAAGCACAAGGCGTGCTTCTGGAAGGGAGAGGCTCTCACAGCGGCTTCTCCAGGTCCTGCACAGCATCTTGGCAAAGCTAAACCTGACAGGAACCAGCTCAGAGCCTCAAGGGATAGCTTTGTTTGGGTTTTGGCTCAACTGCTGTCAGGTAAGTACAACACATACTTAGGTACCCATTGCACATCATGGGTAACAGCTCTTTTTCTTGAGTATTTACCTTTTAAACCATACTGTTTAAATATGTATTTCTTTCTCCTAAAGGGTAGCAAATTCTGCTCACCTCCTGCTTGTTTGGGCATTATGGTATTTGTCAGGGATCTGACACACTCAAGTGCATTGCTCTTCAAGGCACAGAGATTCGACTCTCCACTGAGAGCTATAATTTAGGGCTCAATTAATCTTTTGTCCATGTTTTGCCTTCAGCAGCTCAGTAAAGCTCCTCGCAGTTCACATTGTGCTGTGTGGTGGATGGTTGCAAGGACTGTGCTGGCCTTTGCCTAGCACACCAGCTTGTCTCACTCTCTCCTGGATTATCTTCTGACCCACCAGTTTTTATCCAGCCATAGCTGTCCCCAGGATTTCTCAGAGCCAGCAGTGCATATGGTATTTGTATCAGCTCAGAGGGGAACCCTCTGTTGCAAGTTCGTAGGGGTTGACAGGGCCCTTTTTGTCCTCCTTACGCTTTGCATGTGAATTTTGTATTGTTCCCAGACAAAGTGAGACTCAGTTGTGTGTGGTGTCTGGAGCCTAATACATTTTTCTTTTCTTTTGCTTAGAATTGCAACATGAAAAATGGCTTATGCTCCTTTTAGAAGAAGCTGAGCTGATTTATCTGACATCAGTGACGTTACGTGGGCAGTGAATGGAGCTCCTTGTGCTTGCAGAGCTGTGGAGGGTTGGAGCAGGGCTGCAAGCTCAAGCCAAAGGCCTGCTGTGACCAACCTCGATTTTTCTCACCCAAGAAACTCTCCAACTACATCAGCTGGTTTTTTTTGATAGAGAACTGAGGTTTTCCATGAAGGTTCAGCAGTATGTTTGAGGGATGGCTCTTACCCCTTTAAGGATCAACTGAAGCACATTTTGAAGCAAATACACTTCAGTAAAGTGCCCACAAATACTGCAATGAAGGAAGAGGCTTTAAAAATCTAAATTTGGATTGTTAAACTTTGGTTTGGTTGGGCTCTTACTTTGAGACTTACCAAGAGATGAAGGCAATGTGGGTGATGTTAAAAAAAATGTCTTTCAGAAACATTTAAAGACTTTGGAATTTTTCCTTGTAAAAGTAGATCATTAATTTTCTTCCAGGCTGGGGTGAAAGCTAGGTTACCCTGAGTCATGGGTGGCAGCTGGGCAAGTCTCCATGCCACTTGTCATCTGGCATCAGCAGTACACCTCAGTGCATTCCTTCTCAGGTGAGTGGAACTGGGGTTTGTGCTCACCTCTTGCATAAACAACAAATGAATTAAATATTTAGTCTTTGTGGCTGTGGCAACTTCTTGAGTTGTTTGTAAGCTCATGCTTCTTTTCGTAACAATTTTGTGTACATTTTATGCAACAGAAAGCAGAAGCATTTTGATCTATCAAGCTGAGTGCCCTTCCTCATGCAGTATCCAGTTGTGTCTAAGCCAATTATCTCTTTTTTTAAATGCTCTCACCCTTCTTACATAAATAAATACCCAAGAGAGAATGAGGGAGGCAGGGGACAAAAAAAATATGGGTGTGGATATTCATGTAGAAATTCTTAAGAGTGCCTTTGATTTAGGGAAACATGCAATTTGTGACTACCATTCCCTCTGTTCCCTTGCTTGGGGCTTGTTTCCCCCTACTTATGTGAAGCACAGAGCCTAAGCTATAGACTGAAAGCAGCAGAATGGGCCAGAGAAGGCAAAAAACCTAGAGGAGAGTTAGTCTGGCTTGTAATGCCTGTGGGAAATCAGTGTGGTGAGAGTGCTGGTTCTTCCGCTCCTGGCTTTTTCTAACTGCGAATGGCCCCGTCCTTCACCTCCTTTGTTCTCAGTTTGCTTGACAGACAAAAGAGCAGGTCCTGCTCCCCCAGAGGGTTCTAGCACTCCCATCAAGCCAGCTTCTCCTGGGTTTTGCCTCCGGGAGAGAGCTGAGCAGGACTGCTCAGAAAATGGGATTTCCATCTGGGGTGCCCAGGAGACAACACAAAATGTTGGGAATCTGTCCTGTGCTGAGGTTGAAGGGGATTTCCAACTTCCCTAAGGGCATGTGCATTCCCTGCCCCTCAACACAGGAATAATGGAAAATACAGAAAATACATAACACAGCCTGTGTGTGAAAGGGAACAGTAGGCTCTCAGTCCTGGCGGTGAAGGTTCCCCAACTTCTCTGTGGTTGTGCTTGATATCACCAGAAACCACCAGGGCATAAGATCAAATGATGCACCTTGTGTCCAAAGTGTTTGTGGTCAAAAAAGAGGACAAGAGGCCACACAGAGGCTCCTATAGGAGGAACACAGAGAGCAAAGATGTTCTTGTGCTTGCAAGGAACCAACACCAAAACCAGGTTCTCAGGTGTATTCTCACTTCGGGAAGGTGTGTTGGTACAGGGTGGCTCTGCACACCAAGGCTAAAGTTTGCTTCTCATACTGCATCCGATATGAATGGCTTCCTCCTTTCTAAGAAAAGCCAGCATCTTTGAGAGATCCCACAAGCACAAGGAGCATTTACATTTTCCAGGTGCCAGCCCTGCAGCTGGATATAAGGTGGGAAAGAACAAGGACTTTCCTTGCCTTGTCACCATGGGCTTAAAACCAGCACAGTTGACTCTTATGGACCTGGTAAGACCCATAAGATCTCTGCTGTCTCTGACTTATCAGACTGGTCTTCCAGCAGTGAGTTTCATCCATGCCAGGAGCCCCCTGTGGAATGGACATCAGCCTGATGGGATGGGACGTGGTCTGGGGGATGGAGGCAATCCCTTCTTCTTGCTTTGTAGCACTAGGTATCACTAGGGAATATGGGGAAGGGTGCAGCCTAAAACAAGCACAAGTTAACCCAGATACTGCCTGTTCATCCCCCCATCCCATCTCCTGAGCACCAGCACCAGTCCTGGCTCTGCACCAAACCGGGCTGTGCCCAGAGGAACCGTTCCCAGCCAGGAACTGCTCTCCCTGTGTTAAATAGCCACCTGTGAGCCCTGTGCAACACTTTGTGTGTCTGCTGTCACAGCTCTTTGGTTTTGCACTTAAATTAAGGTAGCTGATGAATACTTGGACCCCTTTGATTTTTCTGTTTCCCTGTTCTGTTTTCTCCTTTGTTCAAAGCTCTGTTAATTCTCTGTATCACCTGGTCCCCTAAGCAACTTCTCATTTCATCTTGGGAAGGAAATTAATTTAGCAGTGTTTTTTAAATTCTTATCCTGTGCCAGATAATGTGAATAATGTATGTGCTACCAAAGCCATTTTTAATTAGTCCATGCTGCTGCTAAACAAAATCTTAGGACCCAGGGTTTTGATAACAGCAGGTAGGAATGCTTTTGGCAGGTAGGAGGGCTTTTGTTATTGATTTTTTTCTGTGCTTCACTTTTTTGGTCATATGCTTTTTATCTCTGGTATTGTCTGACTGGTTGATAGTTTTCATTCCTAAAGAAGAAAATCACTCTGTGAATATAAACACAGGCCTCAGAGAAGTGAATTTCAGTGGGTCATTATATCATACTAGCAGTAACAAAAATGAAATCCAAATATCCTCACCATCATACAGATGAAGTAGTGGCTAGGTGAGTGAATATATGAGCCTCAGTGTGCTTCTGTTTTGCTAAGAAGTCCCTGAATGCTGGTTGATTATTTTAAATTTTCTGATTTATTTCTCATAAGTTCATAGCAGTGTGCCAGTCATTTTAAAGATATTCACCAGTTAATTTTTGTGTTTGTTCTCTTTCTCTCTTGGTCTGGATTCTGACATCATGGCACATTGTGTGGGCAGTCTAAAGCCTCCTCTGCAGCCAGCCATTATCAATTAAATGCTCTGAGAAGCCTTTCCTGATAAATAAAAAACATTTATACTTCCAAAATGGCCTTTTCAGTTCCAAGAGAGAGCAATAACTATTTTAGGTACATGCTCCATTAGCCCAGTTATGGTTATTAACTACACTGAGACTAACACCTTCAGCTAATAAGATGCAAAGTTTGAGCCTCAGGATCATTTCTAGTAGTGAAGAAAATATGAATATTTATCAGGGGGGAGATTTAGCTCTTTTAAAAAGGAAGAAAATAAAAAAGTAAAGAAAAAAAAAGAAAAAAATCCCAAAGGCTTAAAAAAAAAAAAAGGCAGCTAATCATATACCTGAGGTAAAATACTGACCTAAATGGCCAGGCTTTTTACCCTGAATTTTTTGCCTCATGTTTCTTTTTAATTCCTAAACAGCAACAGATAAGGATGATGCTAAATGCAGGGCCGTACACAGTTTTCAAAGTGCCCCGTGGTACCACAGGTCAGGCTCCTGCCCTCTGCTTTACTGGCACCAGGGAGGTGGACTTTGTCTGATGAAGAGCACAGCACTGCCAGCCCCTTCTGAGGCCAGAAAAGAGGTGTTTATTGCTAAAAACACTTGTCCTGCTTCACAAGCAACCTGCATCTCACACTGCCCTTTGAGATAGCATCTGTTAAATTGGTTGTCAAAGGCTGAGCAGGGACAGGGAAGAGTTTTAGAAAGTTGAGGACCAGCTGGACACATTTCCACTTTCTCCCATTTGACATCTGGTAGGATTGTTTTCATGCCCTGATCAGATATGCTGGCTGGTTAATAAACTCAGGTGCAGGGCAGCAGCTTGCCTGATGAAAGTGAGCAATTACGTTTCACTTTCTCTGACTGGAATTTTGATTGCCACAGACATGATTAATAGGATTTTCTGACCATTGCTTAAAGAAAGCTTTAACTCCTAGGAAATCATTTAATATATGGGAACTGTAACCAGGCTCTCAAACATCAGCAAAGCTGAGAGATAGTGAGAGATTGAGGGAGCAGTATCATGAGAGGAAGTCTGACATTTTATAATTGTCTTGGAGAATGAGCTGATGGGAAAGGACACAAACTGCCTGGTGACAAACAGGACACGACACTGCATCAGGTGGAGTTGCAAGGCATGAATATTTTTCAGGGGACTGGGAAAAAAAAATCAGATCTGCGATATCTTGGAGGAAACAATATCACCCCTTCTTTTGGAGAGTTTGTGGAGGAGTTAACATGAGCCAGATGTTCATTTATCAAATAACTTTAAATAACTTTATTAGAGCAATCAATACAGTTGAATAAACCATAGTTGAGTGCTGGTATATCAAGCACGAAGAAATTGCTCTGTGTTGTCAGAAATCATTTTTTAAAAAAATAAGCATTTAATCATGTTTGAAATATCTAACATTCAGTTTTTTGAACTGGCACTGTGGGAAGAACCAGGACTCAAGAGTAGAAGTTCTGGGGACCATGGTTTCCATTTACAGCTGTGCAGTTTTCCCATGCATGACGTGCTGCATGAGGGAAAGTCTGTCTTAACCCACACAACTCCAGTGGCTCTGGAGCTATTCAAGCTTGGGTTTTGAGGATATAGGGCCTTGCAACAACCTGATTTTGGGAACTAGGAAAGGGCTAACTTTGGCAGGAGCATCCCCTGCACTAGGGTGCCCATGGAAATCCAGGAACCCTGAATCACTGGAGATCTCCTGCAGGGAGCAAGCAGCACTGGGACAAGTGAGGAGCCTGGCTGGCTGCTAGCTCTGACCTCCTGCCTGTGTCAGGGCATGTGCCACACCCCATCAGCATCCCTCCACTAAGTCTGCCTCAGTGCATCTGCAGTTATGCTTACATTACCTCTCTCTCAAATGGTATCTTCTCCCTATCTCTGGTCTCGGCAGATGAGGAGCTCTGGATCAGTGCAATCAGTGCCCTCCTTTCTTGTGCCTGGCAGGGGAAATTTCTCTTTAATAACACAAGGAAAATCCAGGAGTTGCATTTCAGGAGCTTCAATTCCTTTATCTCCTTCTCTTTCCCTATATATTTGGATGATTCTTTGTCAGGAGACATGGCTTTAGGTAGGCTTCTTGGTTGTACTTCATTATTTGGGGATTCCGCATTCCTCCACTCAGACCTCAGATCATTTGCTCCTTTACTCTCTTCTAAAGGAGAATCTTTCCACCAGCTTCAGTGAGATCTCAGACCATGTCCACCACTTTCCACCCACCACATTCCACTCTTGCATCCAAGCCTGCTTTCTCCATGGTGGTCCTTCCTCCTCAACCTGCCCTTCCTCCCCACACCTCTCTGACTCCCAGACTACCTCTTCAGGCTGCTCATCCCCTTTATGGTCCCCACCTCCATGCATTTTCCTGCATCTCAGATGTTCCAGGATCCCCTTTCCTCCCCTGCTGCAAAAGGCTCACTCCCCCTCCTGCTCCTGCTGCCACTCCTTCTGTATGTATGGGTGTGGCAGGGGCAGCATATGTGACTGGGGGAGCTGGAATTGTTACAGAAAGGTTTAAAAATTATGGTATTAAAACTTGGTTACATTTTTGAAACCTCTATGTGCTCCTCGCTGCAGCAGAGAACTGCTTGTGCCCTTCCCAGCTGGTGACCTTGTCTGCTTGATTAGAACAGTTCTGGAAATGCAGAACTCCTTCGAAAGGTAGTATGTATTCAGGAAGCAATCACAGGCATCACCACTCCAAAGATATGGTGCAACACCCCTGCACTACTTAGTTATTATGAAGAAATTTGCCACTATTTGGTATTAATATATGTCCTAAAGATCTTTTTGTGTATCCTGTAAAATTACCAAAATGCTGAAGTGAGGGACAAATAGATAAAATGTTGATGAACAATTCTATGAGATGGTCAAATGTACTAAAGTACTCTCAACTAAAATGCATCATCCGAAATTCCTGTCAGTTTGAACTCTGCTGAATGACACTTTGTAATGATTTTTTTAATATAATTCTTTGCATGTTGTGTGATAAATTGATATTTTTCTGAAACAATTATGCAAACCTCGCAAAAAATAGAAGTTGTAAAATATTAGTATGATAGCACCTAGGAAAACACTAGGCAGTTTGTCTTGGTTTGAAGGACAACTCTTGTAACTCTGTTACTCTTGTAACAGGTTTTGAGGGGAGGTTTATGAATTTCTGCTGACTAGGTTAATTTTTTATGTCACATGCTACTCCACTTCTCTGAGCAGCTTTGGTGGGAATACAGCAGAGTGATCTTGGTCTTTCACATATGTGACCAAAGTGTTTAAGGTGTTGCTCTGAATGACTTGTGCTTGCTACACCAGACATTCAAGGTTCTTCAGTTTAGTGACTCGAGGGAAGAGCATGGCACAGGTCTCCAGAGCCTGCCCATCAGCCTGTGCCTGGCATGGACACAGCCAGAGGGCTGTGCACTGTGTATGTCAGCACACAGATAAGCCATTGAAGCCACAACAAAGGAGGTTTGTGCTTCAAACGTACTTATGCTCCTTGGTTTTAGTGCATTTTATCTGGCTTCTTTGAAACACAAATAGTCCTCGAGCTATGTGGAAGGGAGACAGGCTTGTTCATCTTCTAGGAAACCACGTGAATGCTTGTGTATAGGAGACCAGCAGATACAGAGTANTTTGGCAGACTTGAAAGTAGATGGTTCCTGCTACGACTACCAAATGTGTCACCAAGTGTTTCTGTGTAAAAACAGCCATCAGTCCAAGGGCCACATCCCCACTCTCTTTTGGCAAACAGATTTACATCTGATAGATCTGTCTGGCTTTGTCCTGCACCCTCTTAATTGGAAGATAGAAGGTGTAGAAGTCTCACCTGTAAAGAGATTTCTGCCTTGATCTGGACTATTTTAATATTCTAGCCATCTTCCCAAGACCTTTCCCAATGCAACTCTCCAAACAGGCTTGCTGAGTTGCAGTTACTGACTCTCCTGTGCTCCCTTGCCTGTCCTTGGTGAGAACAAACATCTACACCAATCTGTGTGAAGCTTACATATAAATGGAAGAAGGCAGTGTGTTGTCTTGCAGGTACTGCTGGAGAACAGGTATGGTTAGAACCAACCCAGCCCAGTGAGTCCCAGTACGGCAGTTATTGGTAAATCAGAGTGTGTTATTAAGGTTATTTTCATTAGCCAGTGACAATATGGGATTGTGGTTGGAAAGTGCCAAAAAAAAGCGCCTTCTTTCATTTGTGGTGCACGGGGACAATTGCCTTCTTGCAACCCTAAGGAATAATGCATGCAGTCTGTATCACATTTTGTGAATTAAAACTGTGGCCAGAGCCTAGACTAGAGAGAAATGCATCTCAATGGGAAATGAAGAGAGTGCAGAAGGCTTATTTTTCTGCAGGGTCTCAGCATTTTCACTGCCTCTAGTTCTACTGCGGGATTTTCCCTGCATCAGGATCTTCTGAGTTGGCTGTACCATTAGATTTCCCTTTGTTCCTATGGAGGTGGAAAAGAGCCTTCATTTCCTTGGAAAAGGAACTTGCTTCCTGCTGATGGTTACATAACACCAGTACTGGCTTCTTGAGCTTTTCTCTCCCCAGACTCGCATCTCCATCTATGATATTTAGAGGAGTGTCCCTGGAAATCACAGAAATGGCTGTGTCCTTGCTCCTGACATGTGATTGATGCAGACTGGCTTCCTTGGCATGGTGCGTTTGGGTACTTAGGGTAGGATGAGTCTGGCTGGTATCCGCCAGGGTGAGTCTGGTTTTGAAGATGGCCTTTTCCCTCTGTGGTTGGTGGAGATATAGTGACTCCAGAAACCAGAAACCAGTGCTGAGTGATATCACTTGTATGAATTTGACCCCGGGAAGTTTTTTCCACAGCTGATATATACAAAGCTGCATTTCTGTTCCAAATCTACTTGCTCTAATAGCAGTAGTATCTCTACTCTTGCCATCAACACAAGTTCAGGATGCCTAAAACAGAGATTTTGGTCTTCCCCTTAAACTGCATCTTCCTCAATTGTTGGGCATACATCTTCATCCTTGCACTTTCAGTCTGGGTAGCATCCTCAGGCTGCATTTCTTCAAAGGTCCTCATATCCAGGCAATACCCACATCTTGCAGATTATTTCAGTGCAATTTTTCCACATTTCTGTCTGACTATTCTCCTCTTAATAGTCTTATCCAGATTTTCCGATGTCTCAATTATTGCAAGGTTATTGCCCTACCAATATATCCATCCAGATCCTGCTAAGAAGATTGTTTTCCTAGCTTGCTGTTTTGATGCCAGCTCTCTCTATCCACCCTCCCATCAGTTTCTCTCCTCTCCTGCAGCGCTATTCCATTCCTTTCCCTGGCATCATCTCTCATATACTGTCAAAACATCCATGCCTGCCCCAGCAGGATTACCTCCCACCCTTTCTCCCACCATCAGTCACTTGTTCCGTTTTGTTACAAGCACTTACGTGTTGTTTGTGCTGGAAGAAGCTCCTCGCAGTCATCCAAAATGCTTCTTTCTCACCCTTGAAAACTTTCTGAGCAATCTTTTTTGTTCTGACACCTGTAACCAGCTTAGGACAGGAAAGTGGTTGGGATATGGACAGGAAAGAGCACTCCCTGTTGTTTTGACCAACAGTTTTGGGCTGCTTACCTGAATTTATCTTTTGTTTCTATGTTTAAAGGCAGATGTTAGAGTGGACGTGATGTCTAATGGCTAAGGTCCACATGAACAGGCCTTTTATGCCAATAGATCACTTAAAACAGAGCTTAATTTTCCTAGGCACGGTGTTAACACCAATGAGGACAGCAAACAGCTCTCCAAATACACCCCTTCTCTGAAACATTTTGAGGACTGCTCATTGCTTTCCTCCAGCCCTCAGCCACAGGCTGGCCTTTTCCCTGCTTTGTGAGGCAGCATCCTTTGGCTCAGAAAGGCTTCAGTCGGGATTTTGGCTGCTTGCCACTCCAGATGTACTGGCTCAGCACAGCTGCAGAAGGCAGTGTGGGAGGGAGGTGTGCACGTGCATGCTGCAAGGCAGCTGCTCCTCTCCTCCTGTTGGCACCAACCACGACGTGTCCTCCTGTGTCACTCAGTGGGGCAGTGCGACTGCAGCCCCAAGCAAGACAGCCCCCTCCCACCTCCCTTGGTAATCCATGGCTTCCCCCAGCCTTGCTTAAAAGGGGGATATAAGAGTGCTGGGAATTGTTAGAGGTACACATACAATCATTAAGGTCAGAAAAGACCTCGAAGGTCATCAAGTCCAGCCATTAACCTCACACCACCGTGTCACCACTAAACTATATCCCTACAAGCCATATCCATGTGCCTTTTCAACACTTGCAGTGATGACAATCTCGCAGTTTAAAATTGGTTAGAAGACCTTTGTGTTTTATGAACCAAAGACTAAAATATTTTGGCTGCATAAATACAAAAAATCATGACTAGATGGAAAAAAAAGTCTCCTTTCCTTTTAAAAATTCATCCTTCTAAAATTTAATGTTTGTTCATCCTTCTAAAACTTAATGTTTGTTAATACAAATAGTATGAATAAAAATGGCCCAATGTTGAATTCTTAAATAAAGTGCATCTAAGAACGTTACTCTAAACCTTTACTGCAAAAACTTTTTAAAATACTTCTGTTGTTTATGCCTGCATAGCTTGCAGTACTTTGTGACATCTGGGTCATCTCCTGGCCATCACAAGCCCATTCAAAGCACTAGCCAATGTCACTTGTACTGGTGCTCTGCAGGTCCACGTGAACCCCTGGACAGATCTATGCAGAGCAGCCTACTCTGTTTTTCACAGTAACTGTTCTAAGCCACCTCTTTCCCCATGGTTTAAGCAGTCCCTATTTTCAATGCTGCCGGGAAAGATGACACCCTTGGTACAAAGTAGCATGCCTGACTCCTCTGAGTCCTCATGGTCTTGAGTCCCATGGCTGAGTGGTGACTGAAGCCACATCTCTGCCAACATGAGACTTCAGTGCTGGTCTGAGCACCCCAGCTCAGACATTGTGTCCCCACGGTGTCCTGCAGTGCTCTTTAATGCTGTGCGTGAGAGAGATGAAATCACAATTAGCAAGGGGCACTCTAATCACATAAATGGCTTCATTATCTTGATTAGACCTGACCACAAGCATAACTGGAGTGCCTGGCAGCACAGTGAGGCAGGTCCAGATCAGGTGGCAGGGGAGAGGGTGTAAGGCTTGACCTTCACACTGGGTGTGCCCCAAGCCCTCCAATCCGTGAATGAGTCTGTATCAGATGCTGGTATAGGCAGAGGTACTTGTGCTGGGGGCATCTCTGGGAGGACAGACTGAGCTGATCCGGCTTGTCAGTTTGAAAATGGGGTGACAGGGGAGCGTACGATGCCTCATGATCCTCTGGTGAACAACTCCTGCTTTGGTTGTGTTTAAACAAAAAAGCACATCAAATATCTGATCATTTAGATACTAAATGATCAGATATTTGATACTGAATTTGGGTTTGGTACGGGATCTCATGCCTTAAATTTGCCCTTCTCTTTTCATCCTGCAGGCTGGACTGATGACTTAAGCAGGGATTTCTCCTTTCACATTCTAAAAATACAACCCAGAAATACAAGAAATGTCTCTTCTAAGGGAATATTTCTTGACAATGAAGACAATGAAGCTTGATAAAACAAGAGGGTATATGGCTTGTGTTGGAATATCAGTATATTTCTGATATGCATACAGAGAGATTTTGCTGCTACCTTGTCCTCTTACAGCAGAGGAATCTCCATTGCTGTGCTGGCCTACATGCATTCTACTGCTTCAAGAAATCAGACACACAGCAGGTTTTGATGGGTTTGTCTTGTAATGGAGACTTATTACTGGAATGAATCACTCTTCCAGTTTAATGCTAGAAGTTGGTCCTGAATTTTTGGGCCTCCCTTAGCAGTAACAGATGCATGAACCTTGAATATGTTGCTATATAAATTGCAGCCTCATATTGGTACTTCTTGGCAATTGATACACAAAGGAGAGAACACAGCCTAATACCAATGTAAAAATTGATTTATATAGCTTAAATTTCTCTTTTGAAGCACATTTTATTTTTAATATTACACTGGTTATTTCCAACTATAGACTGTGGTGAGATGCAGCCGGGGAGAGAGAAATGAGCACCACATTTAGCTTTTCTGCCCCTGTGCCGTGTTGGTGCTGCTGGGAGTGAGGCACTTGTCCTGCTGCTCCTCTGGTTTCTGTCCCACACACTCCCTCCCAAAAACAAGGAGCAGATCTCAGACCTGTATTTTACACCTGCCCTGTGCTGGGCCCATTGCTCCCATCTTACACACATTTGAAGGAGGTTGCAATGCCATGCGAATGCTGGTGGGGCTGGGAGAAGGAAAGAGTGGCACAGGGGTGATATTTTGGCACAAAAGAGAAGGAATCGTACATGCAGTGAGAAGTAATGCTCCTCCCACCCAGACCACTGGTGGATCCCACCCTGCTTCCCACAGGGCCTGGCGTGGGAATGGTGTCATCCTGATTGACTTCACAGACAGCAACAGCCTTGGACTTTGGCTTCAATGATATCAACCTTTGCTCTTCCTTGGGACAGACCAGCCACTTGTGCATTCTCCTGCTTTCTCTTGCCTTCCCACCCCAGTAGCTTGTGTCATCCCCTGGCCCAGGAGCTGCAGCCACTTTCATGCACTCCCTCACACCTTCAGCCCCATCAGTGGGACAGGGGCCCAGTGGGAGGGTGCACATTATCTCCCTCCAGGGCAGGACCTGCCTCTCAGTGAGATGGAGGCAAGGACTCCAGGAAGAAGTACAATGCAGTGATGAGGGAGGGAAACCCCTGTGTGGGTTTCCTCACCATAGGGCACAGCTTCAACTGGAGCATCAAAAAACATTACCTTGCATGTCCATAAGCTGGTGCTGCACATTTTCTTGGGAAATGAACTTACAGCCTTTCCATCCAGCTGGCATTTTAACACCACGGATGGATTAAAATTCTGCCTGGGGAGGTGTCAGACTTCTGCCTGTGTCCCTGCTGTGGGTGAGCAGAGCTACTGCGTTGGATGGGCAGCACAAGCCTGATGGGCAGAATGCTGAGCTTCAATACTTGCTCTAGTACAGGTAATACCACAGGGATTTGAAACTGAGTTTCCTTCAGCCTCATAACAGTTTGGCCATGCAATACCATAGCCTGCTCCTCTTGCTCATTTTTGTCTCTTCGTGATGGGAGTGCGGTGCGTGGGTGAGGCTCCTGAGCAGCTCACCAGAACAGCAGCACCCTGTAAGCTGCAGC
The DNA here is from genome assembly GCA_013400175.1 of Phainopepla nitens. Lineage (NCBI taxonomy): Eukaryota > Metazoa > Chordata > Aves > Passeriformes > Bombycillidae > Phainopepla > Phainopepla nitens. The sequence goes on along the minus strand of VXBQ01014700.1, from coordinate 324,138 downwards.
CCCTGGTGTGGTTCAGGGGCAGCAGGCAGCACTGCTGTGTGGCATCCTGAGCCCTGGCTGCCAGTTCTGTCAGACATGCGGGGGAGGCCTGGGAGAACCAAAATTTGCTGGAAGCATCAGAAGGGGAGGACTCTTCTTATTATTAGCCATGTCACCCGATGACAGCCGCACCTCAGACGTCCACCCACACCACTTCCTACTCCTCTGAACCAGCTGCTCGGCTTGGCTCCACAGGGAAATGCTCAGCCAGAAGCTCATAATCCATATCTGACTCCTGAGTGTAAAATTAAACCAGCCTGGTGTCAGAGCAAGGAAGAAGGCACAGCTGGTGCTCAGCTTGGGGGGTGATGGGGAAGAAAGGCTCCTCATGACCAGAACTGAAGGGCTCAAGGGCCTTCAGCAGTGGCTTTTCTGGACATCCAGCATAGCAAAGTCACTGCTGAGCTTCTTCAACTCACTTCTTCTTGCTTTTCTGCTTCTCCTACATTTAAACTTATGTTCAGCCTTGCACTTACCTCTAGGAAGTCCTCATCATTTGGGATGATGTCCAGGATAGCTCTTTTTGTTTGCAAAATGATTTAGTCACCTCTCAAGTTCTTAGCATAGGGGCTGTGCTTTAGCTGGCAATGCTACATGGGTTCTGCTGGGGACTTGGAGATAGATCAGAAGTTGGGGGTATCCATACAGACTGAGCTCTCCATACAGAAAGCCTGGGGGAGTATCATGGTTATAAAGTCTAGTGAGAATTCCCCAGTGGCCTACTAACACAGATCTTTTTTTAAAAACAATTCATAATTAAGCTCTCCTTAAGCTCCCTTTGTAATGGTGCTGGTGTTTCTAATGCTGCAGGCAGGTATCTCTAAGGGAATTCATATTTTTTAAAAATTCAGTTCTGTGTGACATCTCGCTCGTCTCCTGGAAATCTCTGGGGCACAGGCTGTGGCAATCCAGGGGCATGAGATAATACAGGCATTTACAACCATGACTGGCAAGGAGCCTGATCCTAACCTGATCCCAGACAGCACCCCAGAATATGGACTCATGAGCTGCACCTGTGCTGCTGAACTCCATGAAGACATGGGGGCAGCAGAAGTCACTTCCTCCATTCTCCTGTCCCTTGTATTAAACCTGCTCAGAAGCCTGTTCAAATACTAATAATTAGCACTGAGCACCTTGTTTGCCACTGTATGCGGCATGCTCTCTGGAGGACCACAGATCTCACCCATGAACAGGGTAGTTATGGGTTTTCCTGCTGCAAAAGTCAACATGTGGTTTGTAACTATTCTCCTTGCAGTGACTCTGCTGCTCTCCTGGCTCCTGGAGCAAATGGTGTTTTCAACCCTGAGAAGGGTTTAGCAACCCCACCTGGGCTTAATGAGTAAACTTTTATAATCTAGTAAGTATTCTGGAGATTTTATAGTATTTTAGTTGTGTAAGGTAAATCTGTGCAAGAAGGAAGAGCTCTACTACTCAAGTTCAGGCTGCCCTGGGCAGTTTTGTTTGTAGGTAGGAGATGCCATTGGTTCAGCTCTTTGAAGCAGGAAGAAGGATACCTGCTGAGCATCAGCCTCAGGTTTAGCTTCTGCTGAGGGGTAGGCAGGGAAAAGCAGTCCCTTTGACAGCCCTCTCCTTAAACCTCCCTCCAAGGTGAAACTGCTGTGGAAAGAAAGGCTTACTTAGCTCCTGGTGAGTTACAGCAAAGACTTAAGAGACTTTAAAAGGATCCCTGCCACTGTCTGGCTGCCTCATCTGAACAGGAAGTAGATTTTCCTAATTGCTATTAACAGTTTGTCACTTGGCATGGAAAGTCTAACTGTGGGTCCAAATCTGTGTATATAGTCTGGATCTTGACCTGACTGCTTAGAGCTCTGTAATTTTAATAAATTTTTAAAGTTTCATTATTAGGTTATTTTATTCTATGCTGTTCTAATTGTTATGACTGGTCATGATTTTGCAGCCTGGGCAGTACTGCTGGTCCTGGATGGAGGGCAAGATAGGCATCCTGTCTAACACAGTATCTCTCCTGGAGGGCTTCAAGGCAGCAGAGATATTTTCCTAATAATGCAAGGGTCTGCACCAGGCCAGAGGACAATGGCTTTATTTTAACAGTATGAATTCCTGGTTGAAAGAGCTGTTCAGTGCAAGGTGTGTCATTGAGCAAGAAGGCAAAGGTGGATGCCAGCACACTGGTGGCTGGGGCTAAGGAAAGGTCACCCCAGCACATGCTGAGGATTCCCATCAGCTGGCAGAGTACCTGGTCTGCCTCACCCCAATCTTAGTTTGACCTGATTCAAATAAATCCTCTGCCAGGGATTGTCTTTGCTGCTGACTTTAAATAGCTGCATCTTCATTAACTTAAGCCTTCTCTTGAGCTTTGTGGCTGCTCTCTCTCTCAGCATTTTCTGTTACCACTATCTCCGACTGATAGACCAATCCTTCCTATGCCTGGTGCTAAAGGTCCAGGCTTAGGGGTATAGTTTTAAGCCCTGGTGTGTGGTCCCTGAGCAGCAGAAATTTGCCCTAGGAAAATATCTCCAACAGTCCTCAGAGAGGAGCAGGAATCTTCCTTCCTTCCTTCCTTCCTTCCTTCCTTCCTTCCTTCCTTCCTTCCTTCCTTAGCAGCTCACCATTCCTTGTGGGAACCTCCCCTGACTGAGACAGAAGGTTGTGATCAAGGCTTTCCAAGAATCTCCTGGACTGGATGTGCTTCTCTGCATTGCTTTTCCAACAGATGTCAGGGGAGTTAAAGTCCCCCGCAAAGAACCATTTCCTGTGACTTTGAGGCTCTTTCAAGGTGTCAGTAGGAGGCCTCATTCAGTTCCTCCTCCAGATCAACTGTGGCAAACACCCACAATGTCACCCTTATTAGTCCACCCTTTTATCCTAGCCCATAAGCTCTCAGTTTCCTCATCATCTTCCCCTAGGACAGAGCTCAAAATCCCATCATTACAGATGTGATTTCCATGGGGTCAGGGCGTACTGCCACCAGGTTTTGTAAAGCCATAGCCATTTTCAGTGTTAAGAACTGCAGAAGATGACAGCCTCATGTCACCCACTGGGGTTTTTGGGAAAGGGGGAAATGATCCTCAATCCTGCATGCACAAATCCATTAGTCAACACTGACAGGCAGAAATGTGGAGCCATGGATCACCCTGACCACCTCCACAGGACCTCTGAGGAGGGCCATGAAACCACCCAACCACCAAAAGAAGCTCGGATAGCCTCCAGTGAATGAGGAGGTTGAACCCTACAGCTCCCTTGACTCTGAAAGGGAAGCCAGATTTCAGCACAATGACAATTCATATCCCCTTAGAGATCTGAGCTAGAGTGTTTGTATCTGTGCTAAACTGCCAACTGAACTCTCAGAATACTGACTGGGGAGTACAGACCCACCTGCTGAGATGGGTAAGTGCTGTAGATGTGGAATAATTTAAATCCCTCTTTGCCAGAGTGAAGCAAACCAACAAAAAGCCCATTCATCTCTTTAATAAAACCTTTTCTACTTTTTTGTAATCAATATGGCTCAGATCTCTTTTATGTAACACAAGGCTCTAATTCAGCTGAGTAAAAAGTGTAATGTAATTTTGAGAATCTATAAAAGTTCTAGATGTAATGTATTTTAAAACATCTATTCTGACTAAGTAGGAAGCAGAAAAATTTCTTATATGAGCATTAGGGATGGAGTTTACTATTCCAGAGCAAACACAAATAATTATATCTCACATACACTGGAAAATTCAGTGCCTTCCAACTGTGTGGACACATTACGTAATTGGTTCCTTAACCATTTACTATGTCAAAATAGCCATTTAAATAGAACTTTTGAGTCAAGGCATGATCTGGTTCTTTCCATTCTTCAAATGCATTCACACACAGCACTGCTCAGTAAACTAACTTGATCTGGAACAAAAACTACACAGATTTTTGGTAGTTATAAAAGGCACAGCTTCAAGACTGGAGAGCATTTCACTCCTAAAGTGAAGCAAATCAGTCAAGAGAAAATAGAAGTGGTTCTGGGCAATCTTCCTTTCTCAGAGTAAATTACTTTAAAGTAAGGAGAGAGAGGTGTTTATAGACTCCTTGCCATCACCACTGGCTCCATGACAGACTCTTGGTCCTCTGAAACCCCAGCCAACAATTCAGTCTCTTTCCAAGGAGACTCTTCAGAGAAGTTGGAGGACAAGGAATACTGCAGCTGTGGGCAATCCTCTGGAGCTGGCTGTGGCTGGATCTGCTTCTCCTGCCCATTTCTTTCTACATGCTGAATGCAGGACATCAGCAGCACCCTGTGAATCTGCAAATCCTGCAGAAAACCAACCCAACTTAGTGTATTCCCAGGCATTGCTACAACAACTGGGTTTTGCAAACAAAAAGAGATTCAATTCCCCAGCTGAATCCAAGCTGCAGTTTGTCTTGTCTTTCTTGCACTCAACCATGGCCTCAGAAATGGGGATAAACTGCAGAGCTGCTCTCAGGGCAGGAGGTGCCACCACCAGCACTGCAGAGATGGGCTACAGAAGAGGGCGAAGTGTTTCCCTATACACCTTAGAGCAGACTTCATAATTTAATTCTCATTCCTTTATAGCTATTCACACATCCCAGGAAGTGTGCTGACGCAGACAGGGCTGCCAAGCAGCCGCTGTGTCACTGAACAGCTGCTCAGTGCCATGGGCTGTACCTACCCACAGCTCCCGGCCATCGGACACAGCACCCCGGCCAGAGGGTGAGTGACACCTCATTGTACAGCTCCTTGTGAGAGCTCTGCTAAGTGGGTATAATTAATGGCTGGAGAATGACATTTAAAAATGTGTTTGATGCTTTCTCCTAGAATTAGGACAGAATTACACTACTTTGCATTCTGATTAATTCTTTTAGCCTGCAACTGACTTCAGATTTGCATAAGCAGTGTAGTTCATGCTTTCTGCTACCAAAACCCTAAAAGCAGGATGTTTTTCAGCTATTATTTTGCTCTCAGTATTTCACATTTAATTTCCATGGTGCATTTATCATCGTTCAAGAACATACAATGCACTGCCAGCTCTATCATTAATGCCAGTTCAATAAATAGTGTCAGAACAATGATGACATCTTGCTTGCATGAATTTCAGCTTTTCTGATAAAACTAAAAAATCTGAGCCTTATGGATAATTTTTTCTCACTCTGCATATTGCTCTCTGTCCTACAGACCATCACGTTTAGCCTATGAAATTCTATTTATGGATTCTACCACCGTGAGGATGCTCAGCCGTGAGCCCGCTGCTGGTGCATTTGGTGCTCACAGTTTTAAGACTGTTTATGCAAAACAGAAGCTTGCAGTAACCATAATAAAAACATCACAACACTTCAGTGAAAGGATTCCGAGGTAGAGCTCATGCTCTCTTCAGGCTCCCATGGTATGCTCTTGTCAGGAAAATTAAGCCACAAACACCAGAGGTTTATGTCCAAAAAGGAGACAGACGAGTCCTTTTACTTTATTAGAATAAAGGGAGAGGCCATGGGGCATCCCCCTGGGGTCTCTCAAATTTTGGAGGATGCAGCCTCCCTTTTTATCCTAATTTCCCTGCCCCATTTCCCTCTCTCTTTTCCCATTGGCTGAGGTACTTGAGAGGTACAGACTTCCCAGAACGCCTGATACCTAAGATTCCCCTCTAATGTAGAGCCCTCCCCTTTAATTTTTAATTCTAATGGGATTTATGGTTTTTCCCCATTGTTTCTTTCATCTTTCAATATCCACTTTCATTTATCATAAACCCTGCAGTTTGTTTGCAAAGGCAAATACCTGTTTTCCTTTCATCAATCAGTGGAACCCCTCCCATTGTTTTTTTATCTCTCAGTGCTAGTTTTATCTACCATCAGACCCACGGCTTTTTTGTAAAGACAAATCCATCATGCCTCTCACTCTGGACTACCTGCACCTGGCAGTCAGCCCATCTGGCTTACTCTCTGTCAGCCAAGCAGGGTAGAGACAAAAGCACAGGCAAATTAACTAGAGAAAAGGGAGATCTGCTTTCTAACCACTGACTCAAGGTTCTTGTCTAGAAAGGGCCTCTTTCACTTGTCCCAACTCCTGGTTCATGAAATGTTTCTCCTTTCTGCCCCATGACACACACACTATTCTTCATTATGTTACCCACCAATAAATCCCCAAAAGAGGAGATATTTTCTGCATTTGGGAAGTGTAATTAAACAGCCTCAATATAAAGCCACGTTTCCATATGAATCTTTTGTGCTTTCATCCAGGCATGCCACTAAGCCTTTACCTGCCAGGGAGGAAGAAGGGAAGCATTCTGTATTTTTCTGCTGGAGGACAGATGCTTCCCAGTAAACAGCAGTGGGTGCTCAGGTGTGGAACTCTGCCTGTTCAAACTGTTATTTGTGAAAATTACAGGATGACTTTGTTTTGGGATGTCATAGTTGGTATTTCACCTCCAGTTTAAATGCCACTGCTCTGGAAGTCCATACAGACTCTGTGCTGGTTGTCAGGGTCACTGCATCAGTGTGGGACTCATAAGGGAGATGAGACATCTCCTGGTTTTCCCATGTGTCACAAACAGAGGCAGATGCTCCAGCTGTAGGCTCCCACAACAGGTGAGAGTGACAAATCTCCTTGTTTGCCCAGGCAGGTATATCAAAAGTGGAATCATAGAGTGGTTTGGGTTGAAAGGGACCATTTAGTTCCAACCCCCTTCCATGGGCAGGAACATCTTCCACTAGACTTGGCTGCTCACAGCTCCATCCAAAGAGCTTTGAACACTTTCAGAAATGGGATATCCACAGCTTCTCTGGGCAACCTGTTCCAGTGCCTCCTCACTCTCATAGTGAAAAATTTCCTGCTAATATCTCATCTAAACCTACCCTTTTTCAGTTTAAACCCATTAGCCCTATGGAAGTACTTGGGATGAATGAAATCGTAGCAACTTAACTCTACCTCTTCCTTGTTTACGAGGAAAGGTAGAGTTAGGTCATCAGTAAAGCAAAGCTTCCTTGCTGTAGTGCTTATCCTAGAGATCAGCAATACAGGGTTGAAAGGCATCAATGCATATACAAACTGGAGAGCACAGTTCCCACACTCCGTTCCCCACTGCCAAGCCTGGAAGAGCACTGGACAACTCAGAAAATCTTTGACTTTGAGCGAGGAAGGGACCTAGCAGTTTTGCAAACCAAACCCTGTAATGTGGAAATAAATCAAACACTGAGCAGCAGTCTCAGAGCCAGGGAGCTGGAGAGCAGAGGTACACGTGATCCTGCAGGTCCAGTGTGGGCTGTGGGAGAGGTGGAGAGGGATGAACACAATGAAAAGTTGAGGTGGTCTAGGGATGATGAATCAGTAAAAAAAGGTGCTGCTTTGGGACATTGAACAGAAACGGAAAAGTGAGAAACAATGTCAAAACAGGAGCCATGTGAAACTATCTCCTCAAAAAGTGCTCTGAACACAGCGCATGCCTTGACTAAACAGAGTGGATCTCTTCTGCTTTGGAAGTGTCAGCAAACTTGCTGTGGCACTGCAGTTTTGCTGGTTATATGCTCAGTGTGGATGCCCAAGTTCACACCAGTGCTGCCATGGTGTTAAAAGTCACACACCTCTTGCTGGGCTGCAAATCACCGGGCAGAGCCGAACTCCAAACTGTCCCCACTGCCCCTGCAGTTGTTTGGATGCAGTGAACAAGAAAGAAGCTGAAGCAGTTTTATCCAGAAGCTCACACTGACATTTTTATCCCATTACAGTCACACACACACTCAAAGAGTCCAAACACATCAGGCCAAAGGGCTTTACAAGAATTCAAACAGTTTCAGTCTCTTCTGCAACTGCTCAGTCTTGCTATTCCTCACTGAGCATTCAAGCCATAAATTCAGACACAAAAGTTGTTTCTTCCCTCTCCTACCTTGATTAAGCTGCATGGCCAGATTAAGCCTGTGTCTGAATGTTGTAATTTCCATGGGTGAATATCACCTTTCCTGAAGAGCAATGGAAAGCTGCTAGGCTTTGTTCAGTCTGTTTGCTGAGCTCTGAATTTTCAGTATTGTTTATCAGATTTCTCAATATTTACACTCTGTTCCCATCTAATCTGTAAACAGATGACATATCATATGATACTACTGCTCAAAAACCCTAAGGAAGTGAAAAGCAGAAACTCTTTGCAGCAGAAACCCACAAATGCAAAAGATGTTGAAATTAGCTTCATTCCAATGCCTTTTTCTTTGTCTATTATTTATAGATAACATGCAGCTCATCTGTATGTAGAGCATAAGCACTGTTAGAAGATAGGCATTGCTTGATGGGTTCAGATTCTCAGTACTTTTAACTCACATGGTGACAATTTCCAGATGCTTCAGGAGAAAGATTCCTGTAAGGAATGATAGTAGGAAGGCCGAGCTCTAAATCAAATTCTTCTTTTCTGAAAAACTCGGTATGTGACAGAGGATGAGGAATGTACTCTGCATTTTTTGAAGCTCAGTTGAGTGGAGAACAAGGAAATGTTCCTGTTTATATATCAATGCATGGCCCTATCTGAATCCTGCATGGTTCTGGCACCTCCACAATCCCTGGGCATTAAGTTGCCCAGGTGAGTGTCTTTTGGTGAGTATGTTTGAGATTTTTCTTCTTTTACTGGAGTATGGTATTGGCCATACCTTTCACTGTGCTTCACATCCTTTTTGCAATACTTCTGTTTATCTCTGACAGTGACCTACAACACTTGGTGATGCGTTGCACATGAGCTGTCCACTGGCCTGTCTACCTTCTGCATAGGAAAGCCCTTTGGTAGCAGCCCCAGACAAAACCTCTTCTTTAAGGGTATTTTATCTGTAAGGAAAGCAAGGAGGACAGTTCATGAAATAAGGGAGTATTTACAAATCTGTGCTGCATCCTGGTTTTAACTGCAGTCCCTGCAATGCTGTTGAGTCTGAGTGGCAGCCCAAACCTTGCCCTGGGATGGAAAGGCTGCCAGTGCCTCAGGGAGGTCTGTGAACCACACAGGATAATGCTGGTGAGCACATCTTCAGAAGAACCAGGCATTTAGAAAGCAAACAAGTCCCTGGCTGGGATGGGACCATGGTATATGGCTTTTGCCTCGGAAGGAGAGAATCCCTCTCACTTTATTGAAGGAAAGCTGTTGTTACTTCTGTATTGCACTTTTCTGTTTTTAATTAAATTGAATAATTTTACATAATAAAATCAAGAAGTGCACCTGCAGTAAGCAATGTAGATTGGGCAAAATGTTGATTTTAATTATGCTAAGTTTATTCAGCCGTGTTAATGCCAATAACTCCATCTGGCTGGAGCAGCAAGCATGGTTTAGCATTTATTTCCAGGTATACAAAGCTTTGGTTTGTGCAGACTGAAAAGAGATGAGCCATTGAAAGGAATTTGATTGCAATGTTTTATTTAGCAAATTAAGCTTCAAGAACATAATAATAGCAAATAACGTTATATGAACTTCATCTACATCAGTGTTATAGGGGGGCATTCCCTGCATATAAATTACCTTAATATGGCACCAATTTTGGCAATGGTTTTAATTCAGTAATCTATACCTCAAAGAGTTAAACAAATGAGGGGATTTTAAAGAGTATGTTTTATTGAATATGAATGTGATACTTTGTTATAATACAGACTAGTTGCTAAGGTGTGCCAATTCTCTTTTGTGTTTCTTGGTTCATATTAATTCAGTTTTTGTTAAGAACAGAAGTTTTCTTCTTTTCTTTTGCCTGCTTCTTTTGCACAGAGGAAGGCAAACCACCCAAAGACAAGCATATTTTCAGATGTTGCAAAGCTGTCAGTACAAACTCATTCATTCTGCATTTGGACTTTGAAGAATGTGCAGAGCAATGAGGGCCCTATCTGAAGGAGCTGTGTGCTACTTTTTAAGGGAAAAAGCAAACGTACAACCTCATTAAAATGAGTTACTGTTGTTAAATAGCCAGGAGATATGGAAAGAAGCAGCAAGTTGGCAGGCCCTTGTGGTTCATGTGCCAAATGAGTATGGAATTGAAGAGGTTGCCATGCAAAGGAAACTTCTTGCATAGTGATTTACAGTGCAAGTGACTAAGCATAAACCAGAAATACTTTAGGGATTAGGAAACAGCGAGATTTAATATGTATTTTTGTGATGATTAAATAAATTCTTCCTTTTTAATAACATCTTCTGTAAAGCTGCTCTTTAAAGAGGTCAGTCCACTAGATACACAGCAGATATGGGATATGAAGAGCTCGGCTTCCTAAAAGCTACTGCAGTTGTAGTCCCTAGTCCTGATGTCTGAGGCTAATCTCACAAATATTCACACAGACTATGCCTGAGATGTAAGACTTACAATATAAACCATAATAGAAAACAGCCTCTTTTTTCAGGCTGAGGTTTGCCCAAAAAAACGTGAATAGTTGCAGTGCTTCATTCTCAGCTGATTTTGTGGAAAACAGAAAACCCAGATACCCCTGGTCTTCAGGTTCAGCTGATATCACCACAAAGTTTCTACTCTTTCATTAGAGAACCCCAATGTACAAGAAGCAAGAGCTGAATGGGCTATCATATTAGGGACATAGCTTCAAGCAAACAAATCCCCTGTGGTGACCAGGCTCTCCTGTGCAAGGCATTACTCAGATGTGTGCAGGACGGGACTGCTTTGTTCCAAAGAACTCAGCAGATCTGGGAAATGTAAAATACAAGGTGGCTGCTAAGAAATGGTAAACAGAGGGATGTGTACATTGTGTTGCCAGTGCTGGGCTGGGCTCAGCTTCACTGCTGAAATTATATCCCTAACAGATGTCACTATGGAGGGAAATGGTGGAAAAATAATTAGTGTTAATGGCAGCTCAGTAAATTAAACTTGCAGACTCAATTACTTGATACTCCTATCTTTGTAGGTGCTGTGAGGATCCCTAGGATGGCAGATAAATGGGTCTGGATCATACAATCACCAGCTGATATTTGGGTTGAAATGCAAAAATGAAGACACATGTCCCACCATTGTAGTAAATGTGGTATCCTTTAAGCACAAATTTTGGATAATAGCTTGTAGGTCAGTGTGGTCAGTTGACCCTGGCAGGACCAGATGCCAGCCAAAACTACTCAGTTACTCTTTTCCTTAACTAGACAAGGGAGAGAAAATATAACAAAAGGCTCATGGGTTGAGATAAAGACAGGGAGATATCACTCAGCAATTATTGTCATAGGCAAAACAAAATCTATTAGAGAAAATTAATTTATCGTCAATCAAAACCAGAGTAGGGTAATGAGAAAATAAAAAGACCTATATTTTAAAACACCTCCCCCCCACTCCTCCTTTCTTCCCAGGTTCAACTCACTCTTGAGTTCTCTGCCTTCTCCCTCCCAGCAGCACAGGCATACACGGCATAGAGTCTGTGGTCAGTTCACCATAGGTTGTCTCTGTCGTTCCTTCCCCTCAGGCTGTCTCTGTCATTCCTTCCCTTACCCCAGCCTGGGGTCCCTCTCACGGGAGACAGCTCCCAGTTCTCCATGTGAGTCCTTCCCACTGTGACACTCACAGTTCCTCACAAACTGCTCCAGTGTGAGGCCCTTCCATGGGGTGCGCCCTCCAGGCACAGACTGCCCCAGGGTGGGTCTCCCATGGGGTAACATGTCCTACCAGCAAACCTGCTTCAGCGTGGGCTCCAATCTCCATGGGTGCACAGGTCTCAACAGAAGCCTGCTCCAGCAGGGTCTTCCCATGGAGTCCCAACATCCTTTGAGCATCCACCTGTGTCAGCATGGGATCTTCCATGGGTGCAGGTGGATCTCTGCTCTGCTGTGGACCTCCACAGGCTGCAGGGGCACAGCTGCCTCACCGTGGGCTGCACCAAGGGCTGCAGGGGAACCTCAGCTCCAGTGCCTGGAGCACCTCCTGTCCCTCCTTCTCCACCGACCTTGGTGCCTGCAGAGTTGTTTTGCTCACATATTCTCACTCCTTTCTTCTGGCTACTGTTGCACCATCATTTCCCCCCACTTCTTAGATAGATTATCCCAAAGGCACTGCCACTGTCACTGAGGGGCTCAGCCTTGGTCAGTGTTGAGTCCAGCTTGGAGCCATCTTGCACTGGCTCTGTCAGACATAGGTGAAGCTTCTAGCAGCTTCTCACAGAAGCCACCCCCATAGCACCTCCATTACCAAAACATTGCCGTGTAAACCCAATACATTCAGGGGCCAGGGAAACAGCTTCTCACACCGTAATGTATCTCTGAAGGGGCAGAGAGGGATGGAGGACAATTCAGAGACTGAACTACATCTCTGAATTAGGATTTGAATACAGTACCATAAGAGGCAAGGGAGGAGGCTGCACATCACATTGGAGAGGGCAGTGTCCATCTCCAGTGCAGCATGAAGTACGTGCTGGAAAATATTTCGAGAGGAAAGAAGGGGTCTGGTTTGGATCATTGTTGTGTCAAAGCCTACAGAAAAGGACTGACATTGTGCTGGAGGACAAAAAATAATAAACCCCTGTTTGTCTGCCTCTGCAGAGCATGGAGAGGCAGAGGGAGCTGGGCTGCTGCCCAGGCCCAGCATGCCTCTGCATAGCCTTTATTCAGATCCAGATCATCCTGGACAGGACAACAACTTTCCCATCCTCTCAGGGTGGTGGCCATGTCAGTGTGCCCTAAGGAACATGGTAGCTCTGGCAGGGCAATTAGGGTGGTGGGGCAGACATCCAGAGAAGAGAGTTTGTGGTTTTCTTAATTTTTGCGTAGGTTGTGAGAGGCTATTCACTTCTATCCAACTTGTCCTTTGCAGTGTGAGACTCTGTTCCCTGCTGGAGTGAGCATTCCCCCCGTGCCGTGCTGCCGGCTGCCTGGTGCACGCCAGGCACTGCAGCTCTGCCAGTGGCAGCCTGACCCCAGCAGCAGCTGCACTCCCTGGCCTGGGGCACCTCCCACTAGGACAGCCCACAGGGCTGGGCAGGGACATTGTGCCCCTTCACTCCATATGTGTTTTCCAGAGCAGTTTTGTCTATAGGAGGAGATGCAGAAAGGAGGAAGATGAGCATTTCTGGTGTCATTGGGCTGGTGATTGCCTCCTGAGACATTCTCCTATACTTTGGTGCTCATTTTTGTTTAATATATTGCCCTTCTGTGTTTATTTTACAGGTGTTTATTTTGGATAGGGTTCTGTTTACATTTCTGTTTTTACATGGCACGCACATATGTTGATATTTGCTTTGCTGGGACTTGGCATTCCTCCTCCTCTCTTCCTCTCAGCCCTCACTTTGGACAAGCCACCGGTCATGGCCAGCAAGTTTAAGGCTCCTTTTGCTTTCAGCCCACTTTCTGCTCACCAGCCCTTGGGCTCCTCACTGAGTCAGCTTTGCCAAAGCATGTTCACATTTTAAATTCCTTCGGAGCACGGCCAGTATCAGCACTCCCCATCCCCTCCACCTCTCGGTGCACCAAAGGACAGATGTGACATTCTTCACGTGTAAAGCATCTGAATTATGCCACTTCAAAAGGCCTTTCTGCCTCTTCTCTCCTCGCAGAGTGACCTGGGCTCAGCAGGAGTTTCACATTCCCCCGGGCCATGTCTGCAAAAACCCAGCTGCAGTTTTTCCACTGATTTGTGCTGAGGTGGAGGAAAAGCTGACAAATCAGATCTTTCCTGTCCAGCCCATGAAGTTAGGTAGGTGGAGCTTAACTATTTCTTCAGAGGGAAGGAAGCCACTGAATACCTTGTACATGAGGTTTCCCCCTCTGTGCCAGCTGAAAAGGCAGAATGAGGATGTGCTGCACACTAACCGGACTCTCACTTACATTGTCTCTCTCACCAAAAACCACAGCTGAAGTTTCTAGGAAACAGGGAATAACATTCACTCAGCCTTCACTTGTGGGTGAGCTCACTCCTTTTCCCCAATTTCTTTCTGCAGCAAGCTCCTGTCACTGTTTTGCTGGCAGCTGCTTTGCATCTCTTTTGTTAGAAGTTTTGGGGTCTCAGCCTCTTGCCCGATGTGTGGGCTTTGCTCTGTGGTCCCCCTCTGACACCATGCCACCATTCCTGCCTTTTTACAGCAGCCCTTACCAGGTTCACTAGAGCTCCGATGATGGGAAATCCAGCCTGGTCACTTGAGGGCATTGCAGACCTCTTCAGAGCAAACCCTTCAAGTGATGCTGAGGAAGGGCTCTGTGAAGTTTGCAGCACAACAGATGAATACACTGTGACTCCTCTGGAAGAAAATCCATGGCATTTTTATGACTCGTACAGGTGGATGTGAGATGTGACAATTAAAAACTTGTGACCTCTTGCCTATTTTTGTGTTTTTATATAATTCATGGGCAAGAGCTCTATGCTCTTTACATGCACTCAGAAAGTCATTCAACTGAATGTGCATCTGTCCTACATATAGTGTGCTCATGCATTTAATACCACTTGAGCTAGCAAAGTATTAATCTCATTTGAGCCTTTTTCATCTGTAACACAGCTAATTTACAAAAAAAAATGAAAATCTGATGGAAGAACTCTCTTCTGACACCCTCCAATGGCCAGACAGGACAGTGTCACAGACCTCAGATTTGTACCGAGCCCACAGCTTCTCACAGCAATGGTAGCAGATGACATCAGTTACCTCATAAGAGTGATCTCCTATCCTTCAGGTGCCACAAGAATAGCTCTGGTCAGGAAAATTGTGTTTCCAAGCCAAGTAAGACTAAGGAACAAATATAAACACTCTGGTCTGTCCTTGAGAATGGCAGCACTGCTCTAGCTCTTCCAGAGACACCTCTCCTCAGTTCTTTTCACATCTGTTGGATGCCTGCAGCCAGGAGACTCACTGGAAGGCAAGAGGTAAGGAGCCCTTGTGGAGTTCTTGCCAGAGACAAGGATGAACCTGGGTGAAAGAAGAAGAATAACTTTCTGTATGTGGAAGTACCTATGGCCTGAGGCCAAGGTTTGGGTTTGTGTGTTTTAGGGACATGCAGGAGTGACAAACTGAGGGCTGGTGGATTCTCCCTGGGGGCAGGGAGAGCCTTGGAGCATAGAGCAGGCAGCCTCAGTCCCTGCCCCACTAGTATTATCTTCCTTATGCTTTCTCTAGGGCAGAATCTCTTTTATTAAAACCAAGGTCCAAACCCATGAAAGTAATTAGACATTTGAACATTAATCCCTAGCTGGGAAGTGGCCACCTGAATCCACAGTTTAGGTTCTCCAGACTACTCTTGGGCTGCCCCAGTCTAGGGGATGCTGGAGGTACAACAGTATCCGAGTTTTTGCATTTTCACTGCCAATTGTGCCAGGTGAACATGCACTGCCAGAGGCCTCATGGACCTCTGTGGGCCCCACTGAGCATCTGGTGCTCAGAGAGGATGGGCTCATCTCCATGAAAGACTTCAGTTTTGTTCTTGTCCTGACAGACACTCCATCAAGGTGGGCAGAGGCTGAGTGACTGCAGAAAAATGATGGTCCTGGAACTTCTTCTGTCTGTCCAGTTTGGTCCACAGGTACTGAGACCTCCTAGCTCAGGAGCTGTCACAAAAACCCTTCTTCTCTTCTAGGCCTACTCCACTTTGCCTGCTCTGTCAGAGCACTGCTGGTGCAGGAGCAGCTCAAAGGCCTGGGAAAACTGGTGCATGGGGCTTTCACTCATGAACCCTCAGCACTAAGCCCAGGAAATGAATAGAATATATATTTCCTAAACTATATAGAAAATTTATGTATTTTTTGCCCAGTTGATCTTTAAATACTCCAAGGTCATAGAAATCCTCCTATTGGAGGAGATCTGACTGTTTGTTGACCAGCACATTAAAATTCTTCATTTAATTTTGCTACTGAGCTCATGAAAAAAAACAGGAGGAAATTTGTATTCATGTACTTCCTATCCTTGTCTGCTCAGAAGAAGTACAGGGATGCCAGCTTCTAGGAACAAGAGTAACAAGTTCAGGATTTGAAAACTATATGAGAGTTCATGGATGGGAGCTATAACTCCAGTTCCTGATGTCCTCATGCAGCTTCACACAGTGTTACAATAGTCTCATTTTCTTGGGGAGGGCTCATAAGTCTCTGCTGCCCAGTGAGATATTGGTGGTAACCTGATGCTGCAGGAGTGCCCACAGTGTAAGCCAGAGACCTAAAAATGGTCTCCAGAGGCTTTCAAACTTGTAGTGTCATTGCAGAAACAAAGCAGGGATTGCTCTCAAATGCAGAAGATATGGTGTCTATTCAATCATAAAGACCCAGTGAAAACACAGCCACATTCTGTGATGTTTTATGAAAACCCATTAATTATAAAAACGGCCATTTCCTTATGAAGCATGAAGTCCAGTGCAAGGACACGTAGGCTGTTGCTCCTTCACGTGGTGCTGTGGCATCCTGCTAGAGCAGGTGTCCCTCTGCCAAGCCTGGAGCCTCCGCAGCCTCTGCAGCCCCAGCTGGAGCCCTCGGCTTCCACCGGTCCAGTCACTGCCCTGCCACTCCACACCAACGCCACTGGGGAGGACATCCCTGTCTCCTGGGAGACCCTGCACCTTGGGAATCCTGCCAGGCCTCAGCAATTCATGGATGACATCTCCTTAGACACAACCATCTTCTCCCCTGCAGCCGCCAGACCCTCAGCTGGTTCCCCAGCAGCAAACAGATGGTTGTGCTCATTGCAAGGGGACGGGGGGTCATTCTGAAGGCCCTGGTGACCTCATACTGGTTTCTGTGTGTCTTCTGACACACACAGGGCACAGAGGAAGTTAAAATGCTTTTAACTTCACTGCAAAGGGAGAAACCACTCCCTGCAGGCACCTTTCTCTCCTCTGTGACTGTACCAGGGGCTGAGGCAGCTTGCTTAGCTGTGATTAAGCATATTGTATATAGTTGCAAGATTATATACTCATATAATTAAAACTAATTTCACACTATTATTGGGGAGCTCACACACTTGAAGAACTTGAAAAAAATTCTAAGTTATGGTGGTTCTAGACTGAAGGGATGCCAAATTCAGGATTTTTAGTAGGATTTCTCATTACACATTCTCTAACTTCGTACAGCCTCTCTTATGTTCACAACAATTGACCTCTTGTTATTTGAATGTATTTGCAGAAATACTTGTTTCCTTTTCCCTACATGCCTCACCTGAATTCAGATAAACTTTTTGGGCTTATAAATGGGACAGTTTTGGTTCTCTGCTACAGACTCAGCATGTTTGCAAAACACTTAGTGACAATAGACATATTTTAAAGTTAATTACTGAATAGAGAGTGAATAGGGGTTCTTTATATATTGCTGCAAATATGCCCCACGCCTCTATTTCAAATATTGTACTTGTTAGTCACCTAGGCCCTTGTCCAACAACTTTTAATATCAATGGAAAGACTGACGCTGGCTGCTGGGACTGCTGGATTAGGCATTACAGTGCAACAGTTCTGACACTTGCAAGATTTTTAAGCTGGTTTTACTCATAGTATTGTGAGGTGTGAGGCTGGTTATGTTCCCAGCTCCATGTATAAGGGGGGAGGGGTAGGTCTGGGAGGAATCCTGGCACCATGCTCCTCGCTGCTGTCCAGTTTCCTAACTTCTCACTTTATCGTAATTAAGAGGTTTGGTCTTCACTGCTCAAGTTGGGGCTGTTCCAAGCCAGCTAAATTATATAAAATAAGTAGATATGAGGCTGAGCATCTTTCAAGGCAGCTGGTAGTGGCTGAAAAACCTTTTAAAGGCTCCTGCCACTCCCATTCCAAGCTCTGCTGTAAATCAGTGATTAAGTGCTCAGACAGGAGATTAAGAAAAGCTGCTGGAGACAGCTCTCCTCAGCCACCACTGGCAGCACCAGCAGAAGTGTGAACAGGCACAAGTAGCAGGATGTGTCTCCTGAAGGGCTGCAAATATGTGAAACCAGGTTCTCAAATCATCATGTCAGTGCCTGAATGCATCAGAAGTGCTTTCGTGTGCCAGCACAGGCTGAGTGAGAAGAAAAGTGCCTCTAGGTCTTGAGCCAGCTTTTGAAAACCACCCCCAACCAGGCACTCTCTCTGATGCCATGATCCCTGCTGGAGCAGGACTTTCCTTTGCAAACTTGGATCATCCTCCTTTTCTGCCTTTTCCTCCTCCTCCCTCTCCTGGCTGCTCATCCTGGGCATCCCACCTCCTAGTTCTCAGTCACAGCCTAGCTCTCCATCCCTATCCTCACAGCCAGCTGATATTGGCAGTACATCCCTGCTCCTGACAGCTATTAAGCTGATACCAACTTAGAAAATGTTCTTGGAATTTAACTTGCATCTTGATGTTTTACATTTAAAGAGGGAACACTATACTGCAAAGCAGCTAAAGGTTGTGCAGGATTCCTTTCACACAGACGCTGGTCCAGCATATGGGATCTCCCCAGGGTGCAGTAGGCCACTCTTCATATTTGGGCACTGGCCTCTGGGTGAAGGAATAGACTGGTCAGAGATCTGGGCTGAGGGACTCACTCGTTTCCCATCACTGTTTGCAATGATGTTAGGTGCAGGGCCAGGCTGGGCACATGTGTCCCCACATGCCCCTCAGCTGCACAGGCTCCAAGTGTCTGGGTTATTTGTCATCCTTCCTGCCCTCCTGCTCCTGTGACAGCTGCTGGCACCTTTTCTTCCTGGGATATATTGCTCCGTGCTTCTGTATTAGAGTGCTTCTTGTTGGAAAGGATACAGGTCCAGCTCATGATAGTACTCAAAATAATAATAAGGCAGGGTTTTAAAAGGCATGGTGCGAGGATTAGAAATAGAAATAGAAATAATAGAAATAGATACTCCAAGCTTTGCAGTGTAGGTAAACTTTCAGTAGGGTCAAGGCCACTGGGAGGGGGATGCCAGACCTGCCTGTCCCAGTATGTCTGTGATGCCCGCAGCGCTGGTCACGCACCTGCTGAAAACAGCTCCCTGAACTTGTTAAGTGTATCCACTGTAACCACAGCGGAGTTGGCCTGAAACACTTGTAACAGTCTGACTCTGGATACATTTCCACGCTTCTCAGTCCAAAATGTGTCTCTAACTATGGTGAAATAAGCCGAATGTGTCTGAAAAAAAAAAAAATAGTTTCCAAATGTTTCAGGCTTGTTCATGCAAAGAAGTGCCTCACAAATATCACTGAGACTTTACTACTAACCTCTGGTATAATTCATTTACTGAAATGAGGGTCTAACTTACAGGGTCTATACTCTGAACCACCACAGATGTAAAGTATTCAGAGGAAGCAACATCCTTCTCAGGTGTCTTGGCGTGCTCTCGCGGGGTTGTTTTCAGCTTTGGGTATGAATCTCTTCAGAGGAGCAATATGCTCTGCAGCAGCTGTGTTGCTGTCCCAAAACAGTCTTTCATCCCTCTATTGATTATATCTGGACAAGCTTCACTGGGTAGGAAAACCCAGGAAGAGAAGAGCTGCATCTACAATTATGTTGCGTTTCTGTAGGAGGGTCTCTGGTAGTACCACTGATGAAAATAACTACCCTATTTAAAGCTTTGGTATATTTTCTCCTGTTTCACAGTAAAGGTCAGTTCTAATAACAATATGGAGGGAGCAGGGGCCTTCAGGCTGCCCGAGGTCTACTGGTTTTAGTCCCATTCAGCCCTGGTTCTCTGTGATGCAATATAAGTCTGTCCTGGATCCAGCTGCTTTTTGGTACTCCAGGGAACCTCCCATGATCTGGGCAGAGTTGCTTACACCCACGTAAGTAGGAATGGGACTGCGGATGATAGATTTACTGGTTTGTTTTGTTGGGTTTTTTTTAAGCTGATGGAGTAACAGAGCCAGAAACAGAGACAGCTTTGGTGATAGTTAATACCAGACTTTTCCAGACTTCTGACGTAGTTGATCCTACAAGCCCTAAAGTCTGGAGTGTCACTAGACCTCCTGTTTGGTAGAATGCAGTGTAAGCTAATCTCAGCACACACAGGACAGGCAGGAATGCTCTCCAACCCAGATGCTGGTGTTGGTTTAGTTGGGCTAGCTCTCAGTGCTGGGGCAGCAGATGAACAGGAAGCAGAGAACTGTGAGGTCCATCCCAGCAGCTTTGCAGGTTTGTTACCTGTGCTGTGACCGAATTATACTGGGTTATACATTATTTGGAGAGAAAGCAGCAGGCACTGTTAAGTTTTAACTTGAAGATAAAGTGGGTGGAACAGCTCACCACAATTTGAGCTCAAGACAAGTTCCACACACATTGAACAGGAGACCTTTGCAAAAATTCCCCTGAGAAGAGATGCTTGAGTTGAAGATTAAAATAGCTGCCAAAGTGAGGAAGCCGGAAAGCTGTAAAAATTACAAACCACTTTTCCATTTACATTGCCTCCTCTTGCTTCTTTCAAAAGAGGGTTAAATGACCAGCTTGTGCAAGATGCCAAGATGCCGTAGCTCTTCTTGAGTGCAGCAAAACCACCTGAAACTTAGGAATTTTGCTTTGAAGAGAGACCCAGACAATATGAGATCTTTTTTTCATGCTTGACAGAGGCTTGATGCAGTCCCTGGGAGTATGATTCCTGCCAGAGGATAGCCCAGGGATGCATGCAGCAAGCTGCATGCCTCAGTGGTGTCCATCCTAGTTCCAGAGTGGTTGTAGTGTGTCTGACTGGGATGGAATTAACTTCTTTCAGTCAATCCACCACAATTATCAGTGAGTTCCAGAGTTACTATGCACAAGGGAGAAAATTAGGCCAATAGTTTCCCCAACATGCAGAGTAGTCCAGGATGTAGATGGCTCTTGTAAAAGTCTCTGCCTTTGTTGTACTGCCCTGCTGTTGAAAGTGCTGTATCTCTCTGGAAGATCCACTTTTTCTTGCCAGTTTCCAATATTTTGACACTGTGAGGCTTGTTTCGCAGAACCTTTGGATTATGTGAGCTCCTGTAGGACTCCTCGCATGAGAAAAGCTGCAGAGGAGGAGTGTGGCCTGTGGGTTACCTTCTGCCAGACTGGGTGCCACATCCAGCATCTGCTATGCAGTGTATTAGCAGGAGCAGAAGATTTCTCCTTTTGCCCTGCTTGGCAGTTAAAATGGGATTTCTTTGAGGATATTGTCTCTTTAAGCATGTCTTCATCTCTTGTCTCACTGTGTCCCCCAAGCAGCTTTTGAAATCACTGCCCAAATCCAATCAGACTGGCAGAAGTCTTCCTTCTGGGGAAATCTCCCCTGAAAACACAAGTTCCTCTGTATTTTGTGAAAACTAATCACTTAATAAAAGAAAACAAAATTAACAATCTTCCACCCAGTGATATACAGTGACATTTCAGGACTTCTTCATGCAGTTTAATTAGTTCAGACGTACTGCTGAACCAGTTATGCAGCACGTGATGAAGGCTACCATTACTACCATCGTCCATGTCCATGTCCAAAACCACCAATGTGGAGTAGCAGGAGGCTAAGGCAGAGCATGGCTGGCCTATGGACACCGGGAGTGAGCTGGGTGCCCCACAGAGGTAGCTCAGAAACAAAATGGAAGAACTGGAAGGATTCTGGAGCTGTCTGCAGAAGGAAGCTTTGGGAGCCTTGTAGTGAAGAATCACAGGGGACATGGAGCAAATCTGGGTCACTGGGGTAGGGAGCATAGGGGCCATAAACACAACTCTAGAGGATACTAGGTATTCACTTTGCCCCCTTTCATAGCAAAATAGATTTATTTCAACCAGTAGTAGGAATCAGTTCCTGCTTATCCTAAGAGCTTCCACTATTGCCTTTCCTAGCATTATTTTAATTTTAGATACATTTCTACTGGTTTATTTTGCTTGGTGTCTCAAAATAGAAGGCAATGCTCATGATAAGACAAGGCAATAACTTTTCCTCTTCATTTTGGTCTGCTTGCTTTCTTTTGGTCAGCTACCTTGATCTAGTCCTGTCCTGTCAGTTCATGATGGCACTGACTTTCTCTGTTGTGTAAATAGCATTTACTGTGTACCCACAGTTTAACTGCTTTATGTTCATTGTTGCCAATCCACCAAAGACCTTAAAATCCTCTAAAAATTGCCCCTTGGCAATGTGAAAATCTCCCTCATCCAATTCATTTTCCAGCAGAGGATTTCCAAGAGATAAATCCAGGCTTATTTTATATTGTTTTTGTTTTTGCATTGCCTAGTTATGAAAAGTTGCATGACAACAGTTCAAAACGGTGACTAACTACCAGCATAGTGGAACTTGCTTTTTTTTTGCCTTTTAGGAATGACTCGTGCCTTTTTTCCAGAACAGACGTACCTTTTGGTAAAAAAATTCAAAAGAGATGCAGACAAATATGCAGAGAGTTAAGAGAAATAAAATGCTTGAACTATGTCTCTCTTTTATTGTGGACTGTAGTTTCAAGGAGTCACTGCTTTTTGCCAAACACATATTTTGAAAAGGAAAGTTTTGAGTCAAGTCTGACCAATCCAGCAGTAGGGTGAAAGGGGATATATGTCATTGCCTCCCTTGCGTCGTCAGGGAAGTGTCCGTGGGATAAGCAGGTGTGCTTGGAAACAGTGATGGCCACTGCTCCATACCCTCCATACCTCTTTGCAAAATGTTTTTCAGCTCATCCAGTCTGACCAGAGCTGAAGGGAAGAGAGTTGAGAACTAGCTTTGTTTCCTCCAGCCAGGTAGGCTTCCCATTCCTCAAGCATCTCTGTCCCTTCCTAGTTTGAGTTTGTCTGTCCATCCTCTGACACTGTGATCATCTTGCATGTAGGCAACATCTTCATCACTGTATTTCACCAGCAAAATACAGCTTTGTGTGCCATTATAAATTGAGTGCTCCCAGACTCCACCCTTGAGAAGCCTTGCCATTGTACATCTGCCAGCCTGCTCCAGGTTCAGGAAGTTGTCCACTGGCCATTTCCTCCTCACCTTACAGTTCTTGTAGCTTGCATAATCTCTGTTTTCTCTAATACTTACCCATATTGTACTACATTGGTGTTTTAGCAGAGTCTAGGTAAATTTCCTTTGGCCAGTAAAATCCTTTTATCAAAAGCAGATATTGGCTAAGCTGAATGCATCTGTTTCATAATGACATGGGCTTGTATCTTCTTCCTCTGCATTTGTTCCTCCCTTAAAATCTGACTTTATGCTTTTTATGCTACATAGACCAGACAAAGGGACCCATATTTGTGAGCATTACTTAGTCTTTTGATTAGAGACAGCCTGAACTAGAAGTATTTGTTAGGAATAGTCTGGCTTGCTGCCAGACTTACTGTTTAATTTTCCTGCTCTTTCATTATTCTTTGATTCTTAGATATAGATCATCTGGTCTTTTGATTCAAACACATTAAAAGTCTTCAAATGGTATTCCACTGGTAATATTCATCCCCATATTCCAAGTCTGATTACCTACCCTATCTTTGCCCCTCTGTTCATTGTCCTGTTGTACTGCAAGTTGAGATGAAAGGTTAAATTTGTTTTGGGACTATACCCAGATCATCTTTAACTTGGATGTCACCCTTTCTCTGCATTATAACTCATCTCTGTCTTTGTTCTTGCCTTGCTGGGCTGGCTTGCAGCACTTAAGTACTTGGGTGAGTTTCATTTGCAAAGTTTAACATTGTTTTGGGGCAGTTCTTATTCAATACCTTTCAAAATTTTCAATCTCTTTTTCACCAGTTTCAGGTAACATTTCATCAAATTCAGTGTTGATAAAATTTCACTGTCCTGTCTGAATCTTCCAGAAGCAGATAAAACGTGCAGCGATAACACCTTGCACAGCCCTGGAGAGCACAGGGCTTTGCTCTCTGGCCACATCATGAGTCTCCAGGGACCAGGGCAGGGAAGGAGAAGGACTGTGAAGGACCAAGCAGGTGCCACTTTATGCCTGGAAGGATCTATGACCACCTGGGAGAGAAGGCTGAGCAGAACTGGGTGACAGCAGTGCTCAGACTTAGTGAGTCAGGAGCAGAGATTCTTGCATATACCTGTATTTGTCTTGTCTTTGCATCTTCTTAAAAAGTGAATGCATTTGTAGCCTAGAATCCATCCTCAAACTGGGATGGTATTCACCTCCTGAAGAAAAAAACAGAGTACACCAGCTGGAAAATGCTGCTCTTGACAATACTGATGAGGGGATGAAGGTGAGGCCTGGATTTGCAGTGTCCAGCCATGGCTTGTTGTCTGGCTTACTGAAATAATGTCCCTCTCATATCAGTGACAGCTTCACTTTTGCTCTGGTTTGTTTTGTTTTGATGAGTTTGGTTGCTGGGATTCAACACAACTGGGCGACTGTCCCACTCAGAGATAATGTGGGAAAGTAGCCATCGTTTTCACTCCCTATGAGGAGTCCAGGGACATCTGTTGTGCCTGGATAGGGTCATCTCTACCAGGAACAGGAGGGTACTTCATGCAATGAGGCCTTTCACTCAAAGCACAACATAGTTCTTAGTTCCTGTTAAAGACAGACCTGAGCCATAAATGCAGCAATATTGGTAACTGGATCTCACAGAATTTGGCTGTTCCTAAGTTGTTGTTGTTTTATTGGGGTATTTCTACATGTTTCTGGCAGGCAGTTGTCAGCTCATCTTACTTGTGCTCTGCAGCAACCAAATCTTGTCTAAGTGTGGCTGCCTTTTTTTCTCAGTTTTGGTGGATTTTTTTCCCATGTAAACCACACTCATGTGGTTTCCAATCAATTCAAACTGGGACAGAGTTCATACCTGCCTGTGAAAAACCATGTGTGCATGAATACCCATGGAGTCAACTAAGTCAACAGAAAGACTGATTGGGTTGATTTGTGGGAATCTGCCTTTACATTCCAGTCTACATAAAGCACTGTTGGGCTCAGACCACATCTGCCTGTTTATCTGTGGGGCCCAGCTGCGGAGTTGCCTTACATGCAAGATTGCTTTTACGCGGGGACAGCATGCTATAGCATCAGGTCTGGTTTCAGGAGAGACACAAAACACCAACTGGAGACTGAAAAGGTCTCAAACATTTGGCTTCATGTCCAGAGTCCTAACAGACTCCATGTTTGTCATAACCTGTGGGGAAGGAGTGAAAGATGATTAGAGAGAGGATATTCTGCTCTCGTCTCCTTGAGTCTGACAGCTTTTGGTGTTGTTGCTGCCACAGATGCCTGGCCATGCAGTAATCACTCCTGCTGCTCTGTGCCTTCCTCTTGTTGCAGTGCCAGCCAGCAGAGCCTGTGGGATAAAAATTTGTGTATTTGCCTTTGGGGCTGTGAGCTTGCACTGCAGGTATGTGCCTAACTGATGTCCACACATCCATCCTTCTCACAGCAGGGTCAGGGACACAGGCAGGCACCAGCAGCAGGTGCTGGAAAAGGCAAAAGTGAGAAAAGGGGTGTCAGAGGGATGCAGCTGGCCACTGCTGTTAGAGTTGCTGATCAGGCACGGCCAGGTCCTTCCTCTTAGCTTGGACAAAGTGGGTGCTGAAGCAGCAAGGACAGTCTGCGTCCCAGCACGATAGCTTCTCTGGCTCCTACTCCTGCGTTTAGGAAATGTATGACAAATTTATCACCACTTACCTTTTGGATATCAAGGAGAGAAAGGGAAAAAGTGTATGTGATCAAGGAAAGGGCAGAGACACTTGGTGTAAGCCAGAAAACAGTTGCCAAAAATGCTTTCATTCCTATCTCTTCAGCAGCTACTGGCACTAGGAAACCTTTCCATATCATCTGTGGAGGAAGAAGTTAAGGAAGCGCCTTCCAGAGACACTGTATAACAATGTGTGCAAGGACAGTGAGTTGCATTCCGTAGAGCAAAACTCCAGAGCATTCTGAAATGACCTTTTGTTCCATTCTGACCCCCGCCTGCCCACTGGCAAAAAGCCAGGCAAAGCTGGCAATTTAGACTTTACCCACCTGGCATTGAGGAGCAGAGATTAGCTGCTGGGGAGGTGCTGGGTGACTGGGAGGGACACAGAAACGTCCAGGTCAGGACTGGCAGAGAATTGAAGCAAAATGAGTTGTTTATTGTGTCCCAATTCAACCCAGGGGAGATTTTCCTGGTGGCAAGATAGTGTCTGGGTGGCGATCTGGAGCTAGATGAGGAGTAGGCTGGCAGTGAACAGCGTAGGGCAAAGGCCCCAGGTTCTTCTGGGGAAGATGTGCAGGCAGAAGCTTTCTTTGCCAGTGTCTACACACAGGCACCATCTGGGCTGCAAAACACCACCATCCTCTGGAGAGGAAAACAGGTTTCCAATGCCAAGGGCTGATATGGCCCCGAGGGCTCCAGAGCCATGGGAAGCACTGGTACCGCTGTGTCTCCATGAAGAAGGATAACATCATGCTCTTGTTCCTGAGGCTGGGCAGTGAAATACCATGTCAAAGGTGTGCTGAAATTCACTTTTTTATAAATTGGGCTATTCACAAAGTGGTATATTTAACAGAAGTATGATAGAGTATTTCCTTGTGGAACTGCAGGCTAGTGGCTGGTGATCTGCTATTATAAATTAAATACTAGCAGCTATTCAGATAAGATAAACTAAACGGAAATGGACAGCAGCAACTCAGTGAAAGGGGGAAGAAAAAGAGTGAGTCAAAGCACAGGAAAAGAAAAGTAAGAAAAAAACAAAAACATTTGAAATCTGCCAGATGTGATTAACACTGCAAAGAATTTTTTAAAAACTGGAAAGGTTCCTTTCAATATATGTGGGACTAAAATACATTTGACTGAGCTCCTGTTAATGATTTCTCTTCCATTCTCCTTATTGGTGAAAGATTTCTTTGGGAGGAAAAGGGTATTTCTATCTTGTTTCTTTGTTTTTCTGCACTGCTATCGCTGTGCGCACGGTTGGTTTCCACGATGCTGTCAGGCACTTGGGCTCTCTTCCAGCAAATACTTAAGCACACGTGTAACATCCAAGCCAGTGTAAGGTTATCCATGTGCTTAGATGACTTTGGGTCAGGATCTTAATATCTCTGCAGCTCAGATGTGACTTCCACACAGTCAGGAGGAGATGCAGAAGAGACAGACAATTAGAAAATGTTTTTCTGAGACCACAGAGATCCTGGCAAGAGGGCTCAGGGGGTAACTCGCTACCTGAAATATTATTTCGGTCCGGATGAAAAATTGGTAAATCAATTATTCTCCAGAAAGTGCTGCTTTCAGGCATTGCAAACAATCAGCAAATCCAGCCCAAATGAGCTAGGTTAGGTTAGACTGTACAAATATCAGAGTTTGAGAGGAGAGGGGTGGTCTGTGCTTCCCAGCCAAACAGGCCTCAAGGATGAGGAAAGGTGACCACCAGCAGGACAAGCAATGGTGGCTGCTCCTACCCACACAGGTCTTTGCTGAAGTGCCAGTGCAGATGAAGACCTTTGTTTCCAAATATTCTTGGCTTGTTTCAAAATGTTCTAAATGCTTTCTTTGATCCAAAGTGTGTTTTTTTCCCTGCATGTTGCCACGTAATCAATTCTTGTTTGATCCAAATTACTTTTCCTTATTTTCTTTCAGTTTGGCCCCTAGAAAAGGACACACAACCCAAGTGCATCAATTAATGGAAAGCATCCACATTCAGCAGCAAAATCAGTCTTCTGGCTGGTCCCTTAGGAGGCACTGACTGACTGCTAGATGATTGGATTTTTTCTCCATCTAAGAATATTTCATTTTTATCTAGTCTTTTAAGTTTTTGAGCTGGTCTCCTGGTGTTTCTGTGCCAGTGAGATGGGATTCGTACAAGAGTGATTCCAATCTGGCACACTTGCTAGTGCTCAAAGGCTAAATGACTGTTCTGGTAGCCAACCTCAACTCCTCTCACTCTCCTGGCTGTGGTTTAGGGAAGAGCAGAGGCTTGAGGTCCTTCGCAACAGGAGGAAAGGGATGAGGCCACCCTCTTGGGGGAGAGGTTTGTTGCTGCAGGCTCCAGTGGTGCTATGATATCTGATTTCTGGGCCAGGAAATGGGCCCTGGCTCCTTTTAGCTCCTGGAGTAGATGTTGTCCTGGAAAATGTGCAAGGTGGCAGAAAGTGAGTTTTACCTTACTCATGGTTCATCTAAAGTGAAGGTGAGGAAGTTTCCCAGAGTGAAAGTGAGGGCATTGCAAGGGAAATACAGGAGAACAAGTCCAGAAAGGAGAGGATGTAGAGGCACTGGCACAGGGAGGGAGATGCAGAAAGCCCAAGCCCCAAAAGTGATCAGTTCCTCCTATGAGGAAGCAGGTGCAAGCGAAACTTTTAAAAGAAACTGTTGCATATCTCAGCAGTAAAAACAAACAGTGCAATACTACCTAAAGATAGATTATGGCATTATTTAGACTCAAATCCCAGAAAAGTTGTGGCAGACCAAGTGATCCTTTCTACAGAATATGTCACAAAAAGGCAAATCACACTGCAAGAGCTTTTCCCACCCCTCAGCAGCAATCAGAGGCCTTTGTTTGGACCAGGACCTCGCTGCTGACGCTTACACCCTCACAGAGTCTCCCTTCAGTCTGGGGGCTCTTCTCAGTGTTAGGAAGGGTGCTGGGGGCATCCCCAAAGCCACTGGTGCAGTTCAGGAAACAAAAATTACTGCTTTGGAAAGCAGAAACTTTCACCCCTCTGGGAACAGGAATTAGTGGCGGTAAAGAGTCATGACAGATATATGGAGAGTGTAGGATCTTCTTACAGTGCTGCATTCCTGGGAAACCATCTTCCACCTGATTTGTCTCAAACAATAATTCTTTCACTGAGCCACCATCAGTGAACAGGGTGGGCTGAACCACTTTCTCTTGTTTTTGTTTCAAAACCCCTTGTGCTAGTAGTGCCACGACAACTGTATCAAAACTAAAATGTCTTTTCCTGTGGGTTTTTTTCCATGTTGTTTTTCTACAAGAGCAAAAGTCAACATGACAAGTTTGCTGAGCCCTGTTTCTGTCTCTTTTTTATCTATGTAACCAATGCCAATGGAAACATTAGCCATTCTTTCAAACAGCAAGCTGCAGAGACCAGCAAAACACATGTGGTTTGTTCTTTATATTTATTACATCAAAATCATGCCTACTTGCCTTTTTTCCTTCCTTTTATTTTTTAAAAACAGTAAAAAGTAGTGGATGTTTGATGGAAGATTCCAAGATGAAACACTTTCTGAGTGTTGTTTTGACAAGAGGAAAGCCAAGAGTAGATTCTCAGCTGCTTGCATGGATGTGGCTCCTTCCCGAGAGCGGGGATTGACGCCAGGGAAGATCTAGTCTTGTGGGTTCAAAGATCAACCCATATAGAGTTTCTGCTCCCTGCATGTCTTCCATTTTATGGGCAAACAAATGTTAGCTATTGTTAGCTCTGTAGAGACAAAAGAAGTGCAAGAGGGAAAGCTGGATGGTGCCTTACCTTGTGGTACTGTGTTTGTGTGTAAGTTATTACACAGGTCCTGATATGTGTGGTTTAGCTTTAGGTATTTGAGATATCTATGCATGTATTATGATAAATACAACACACTTTGCTGCAGTCAGTGGAGTACCGGCAGACTGTCCATCATTAAGGATGAAGGAACCAACCCCTGTTCCCTCATACTGCCCTCTGTGGGCCCCAGACCCAGAGGGATGGGACGGACGGACGTGACCCCAAATGCATGACAGAAACCTCTCCCCAGGAGGCATCGTGTTCTTGTAGGAGGAGGAGGAGGTGTGCCCTTGTATCATGGTCCCAGATGGATGCAATGCATTTGTTTCTCAGCAGGCTTCAGATTTTAAATTGTAGAATGTTAAGGGTAGGAAGGAACCCCAAAGATCATCCAGTGCTGACTCATATTCAACCTGGAGGTCCATCGACCTCAGGTCCCTTTCTGTGGTGCTGCTTTCCAGCTGCTCATTCCCCAGTCACCCTGTACATCCTGGGTTGCCTCATCCCAGGTGCAGAATCCTACACTTTCCCTTGTTGCACTTCAAGTTGGTGATTGTTCAATTTCCTTATTTCTCCTCTAATTTGCTCCTTTTGATGAAGCCCAGGATTCAGTTGGCTTTCTGGGCTGCCAGCTAAAACTAAACTTACTAAACTAAACTAATCTAAGCTAAACCGAACAACAACAACAAAAAAAGCTTTTAAAAACCCTAAGCTTTCTAAAGTAAACTAAACTAAACTACTCTAAGCTTTCTAGACTGCCAGCTCATGTTGAGTTCTTCATCAGCCATCACTTACAAGTCATTCTCTGCATAAAATATCTATTTTGTATTTTTCCCGTCAGTGCCCATGTCTCATTGCTTTGAGCTCACTTGGTTGATTGAAACTCTAGAGGATGCTGGTTTTATGTTGGGGGTTTTATCACGGAAAATTTAAGTTGGTTCAGGGAATATAGGTTTTTCTGCCACTTCTAGCGGGATACTTCAGCTCTCTGAGGGACAGATGCTTTGCTTTCATTTCTGCATCTGTGTGCATGGTGTAAGGTCTCCCTTGACCCTAATCCTGGGAAGCTTTGACAGTTACACTGAGTGCTGCAAAGAAGTAGGGATTTCAGTCAGCAATTCAGAAAATATCCCTCTGGAGGAGCCACATCACTGGGGAGGTGCAGGAAAACCTCTGCCAAACCTTGGGAACTGGGAACATCCAACCCTACACTTCTATTATCATATGTTCTTCTTGGTCTTTTTTTTTCACTTAGCATCTTTCAGCTGGTTGAAAATTATAGCCCTCTCAGCATATAATTAGTACCCCCTTATAAGCACTGTGCATGGTTTAAAAACTCCTCCAAGCTCTTGTACTGCAGCAGAAATAGCCTGTAAAGGTGAGTGAAAGGGCTATTTTTACGTTGGAGGATGAAGGTGCTCTGCATACCCATGTGTCTGCAGGTGTAGAGGACCAGACTTAAACAGGAGCAGAGCAGGTGCTGGTCCTTGAGGGTCTGTGAGAATTGGGGTTCTTCAGCCTGGAGAAGAGAAGGATCTGGGGAGACTGTAGAGCAGCCTTTCAGTACCCAAAGGGGTTTACAAGAAAGATGGAGAGGGACTTTTTACAAGGGCATGTGAGAGTGATATGAGTGAGAGTGAGAGGACAAGGGGTAGCGGCTTTAAACTGAAAGAGTGCAGGCTGAGATTAGATATTAGGAAGAGATTATTCCCTGTAAGGGTGGTGAGACACTGAAACAGGTTGCCCAGAGGAGGGGTGAGTGTCCCATTCCTGGAAATGTTCAAGGTAAGGCTGGAAGGGGCCTTGGGCAACCTGATCTGGTGAAAGATGTCCCTGCCTGTGGCAGAGGGATTGAAAGTAGGTGATCTTTAAGGTCCCTTCGAACCAGAATCATTCTGTGATTCTATGATCCTGCCTGGCTGTCTCTGCCAGCTCTTTATGGAATCAGCAAAATGGGTTTTTTGAATATTTTGTGATCATCAAAAAGCATGTGTTGTATTGTCCCCTTTTCACAAAAGGCTTTTATAGGATTTAAGAACCATTAAAATCTCTCAGGTGCATGCATTTTTGTCAGACCAATAGAAAGGAATGCACTACACAGTGTTGAGAGATATCTTTTTAAATTGCAAACCCAAACTTTATGCAGTATTGTACAAACATTGCAATTAAGTGAAAGAATACATCTGTAAGTTATGATACAATTTTATTGGTGGGTGTTGACATGAAATTTCAGTCTTCTGTATTGGATTAATATGTGGGATTATGTGCAACACATTTAGTAATCAGTGGGGTTTTTAAAATTCATCACATTATTCTTGTTTTGTTAAACAGTCTCAGATATCCTAGCTAACAGTGAATATCTTCTTTTTATGGCATGAGTTTTAGACAGTGAGAGCTGCCTTACTCTATTGTAATAACTTTTTGAGCTCTCTTCACTGCTTTGCACTGAGGCCCAGGGGGCAGCTCAGGATCTCAAAGGGCTTTGCCCCCTAATACCTCCTGCCCAAGTAAGCCCCAATGCAGTGCCAGGGCTGGAGAGGTTGTTGGTAAACTGTGCTGGAGATGCCCTACTGACTAAATGCTGTGTAAACCAGTGTTGGCTGTTGTTGATCCCAGGCTCACAGAATGATTAGAAGGGACCACTGAAGGTCACCTAGTTCCATTTTCCTGTTCAAGCAGGGTTCTCCAGAGCACGTTACTCAGGATTGTGTCCAAAAAGCTTTTGAATAACTCCAGAGAAGGAGACTCCACAATCTTTCTGGGCAGCCTGTTGCAGTACTCTGTCACCCTCAGAGTAAAGAATCTTTTCCTCATGTTCAGGTGGAACTTCCTATGCACCAGTTTCTGCCCACTGCCTCTTGTGCTGTCACTTGGCACCACCAGGAAGAGCCTGGCTGCATCCTTTTGATACCCTCTCTTCAGATATTGATGGACATCGATAAGATCCCTTCTCCAGGCTATACAGGCCCAGCTCCCTCAGCCTTTCCTCAAAACTGAGGTGTTCCAGTCCCCTAATCATCTTTGTATTCCTTCACTGAACTCACTTCAGGAACCCACTTCCATGTCTCTCTTGCACTGAGGAGCCCAGAACTGGATAGAGAGCTCCAGATGTGGCCTCACTAGAGCTGAGTAGAGGGGCAGGATCACCTCACTTGACCTGCTGGCCACAATCTTCCTATCAGCCCAGGATATCTTTGGTCTTCTTGGCCTTCTTGGGCACACTGCTGCCTCATGGACATTTCATTGTCCGCCAGGACCTTCTCTGCAGAGCTGCTTCCAGCAGGTCAGCCCCCATCCTGTTCTGGTCCCTGGGGTTATTCCTCCCCAGGTGCAGGAGCTGCACTGGCCTTTGTTGAGCTGCAGATGGTTCTCTGCCCATCTCTCCAGCCTGCCAAGGTCCTTCTGAAGGGCTGCAGAGCCCTCTGGGGTATTGGCTCTCCTCCCAGCTTTGTGCCATCAGTGAACTTGCTGAGGAGGCATCTGCCCTTTCATCTGAGTTACTGATGGATAATTTAGACAATACTGGACACAGTATAGAGCCTTGGGGAACACCATGGGCTACAGGCCTCCAACTAGACCTTGTGTGGCTGACCACAACCTTCTGAGATCCACTGTTCAGATAGTTTTCTTTCCACCTCCACTCATCCAGACCTCATGAGCTCAGAAGCATTTTCTTGTTGCTGACACTTTGTCTTTCCTCTCTGCTCCTCACAGGTGAAAGTCTTTCCCTTCTCCAGCATCTTCTATGTCCTACTCCTGGTGCATGCATGTGTTGTGGGGCTCTGGTAAAGTGGAGAGAGAGGGGAAAAAAAAGAAATTTGGAGGAGCAGTGGATTTTAGCTAGAGTTACAAGGAAATTGGAGACATTGGCGTTGTGTCTCTTCCTGCAGGAGAAGGCTGCACAGGTGAGTCAGAACCAGATGGAGACATGCTCTGCTTTGTCCCCCTTCCCGTGATGTTTTGCTGGGAGCAGCTGGAGAAGCAGAGGGACCAGATACCGAGGCTAAGGGACACGAGGCCGAGCTGGCCAGGCAGCTCCGGGGGCCAGCCCGCAGCACGGCTTCTGCCTCTCATCCCTACAGCACGGACCGCTGCTGCCGCGCCCCGAATCTGGGCACAATGTGGGGGACCACGCATGTGTCTGTGGCTAATTTCAGCTCTGTGTCATTTAGAAAAACCCTAATTTTAGCTAGCCAGCACGTCACTGAGGTGCCCCAGCACCCTCGGAGGGCAGCTCTTGTGCCCCTTTTCTCGGGCAAACCAGTTGTACAATGATTTTTTTTTTTTTTTCTGCCGGAGGCTGGGGATGCGGGAGGAAGAGGAAGAGCGAGGCGTTTTCCTCCAGGGACAGGGTTAAGAGCGAGCCGGCGGTGGGACCAGCCCCCGGCGCAGCCAGCTCCAGCAAGCCCGCGGTGTTTGGGTTGTCCGGACGCCCGCGATGGCCCCAATGTGCGCGCAGTATGACAGATGACCTATTGAAATAATTTCGGAGCAGTGCTGGCGTTGCCAGGACAACCAGCGCTCCCCGGGCCGGCGCCGGGCCATGTGACGGCCGCCTTGACGTCAGGGGGAGGCTGAGCCTGCGGTCCCGGCCGCGCCGTCAAAGCCGTGTGAGAGCCCGCTGGATGCTGGAGTCATCCCCGCCACCGCCACCGCCACCGCCGCCGCTGCTGCTGCTGAATCTCCGGGGCTGCCAGAGCATGGACTATTAAAAACTTGCATTTCTGCGGTGTGAGGTAACCATTTGCTTTACGTTCTCGTCAGGTTTGGATTATTTTCCTTTAAAGAAAAACAGAATAGAAAGCAGTTTGTATCAGTGACAGATTTTTTTTTTTTTTTCGCTTGTTTGTTTTGGCTGGAAGTTTGCCTTGATTAACAAGCCCAGCACTATCAGATAAATGCAAAGCAGCTTCCAGTTACTAATTCTGTGTGTAGACGGCAAAACGGAGTTAAATATAGATTAATGATCCGTGGAAGGAGAATAAAATGATATCGTTCTCATTTGACACTTTAGGAATACAAATGAACGTGAGTAATCCTAGGCTAATGTATTCTGGAGTTAAAAGAATTGATGTTTAGGCACTGTGGTTTTTATACCTCTGTTGGAATTTAGTTTTTTTAATGCTGCCCGGTTCAGGCGGGTTTGTACCCAGTGAGTCCAGTGAGGGGGGAGCCAGCAGTCAATGCAGCCAGGAGCAGCTTAAAATCCAACTCTCAAAAGTTGGAGCATTTAAATCATCTTTGTTCACGCGAGGTCCCTGCACCCTGCGCGCTCCCCGGGCTTTCTGCCCCTCTCCGGGGGCACGTGGCACTCTTGACTGCATAGTGTTTACAGAGGAAAGAATCAAAACCTTCCTAAAAATTATCTGAAATATGCCAAGACAGCAGCACTGCTGTAGCACAGGCTTTTTCTCACAAGCACACACACACGGGGCTTGTTTTCTCTCTCTCTCTCTCTCTCTCTTTCTCTCTCTCTCTCTTTCTTTTTTTTTCTGTTGTGCATTGAGAGCAGTTAGAATAGCTAAAAAAAGAACGGCAGCATGAGCAGCATGATTTTTCAATCACCACAGTGATTGAAAAATGAAATGCTATTTGGGTCTTTTTGTAAAAACAAGAGGGAGTTTGAGTCTGTTTCTGTATTGCACTTACTCCGAGGTGGCTGTTGTGGGGAAGGATATCCCAGAGCTCCTGAAGTTTTAGTGCCACAGGCTGAGTTTGTTTGTGTGGGAACATATAGATTTGTTTTAAGAACAGATTACAGCTGAAGCATCATGTGCGTTGTTTCCTGAAAAAGTATGTTAGATCTTTCTTATCTTCTCTAATTATATACTCCTTTTCCCTTCCTCCCAAAGTTTAATGGGTTTATCGATGATAGTAATGATTCTCTAAAGAAGCAGCTGGTCTAAAACGATGCGGAGCTACAAAACAATTTAAAATACAGAGCAGTAAATGATAAAAAAAATATTAAAATTATTCTAATATTATCAAATGCAGGATAAGTAATTGTTGCAGAAAGAGAGCCAAGAGAGACATTAAAACTGAAGGCACTTCTCTGAGGAAGTTATGGCTTAGTGCTCTGGATTTCACTGCATTTGGCATTCTTAGCAGAAACGAGGATAAATGCTGAACCATCTAAACTGTCTGAACGTCTAAACCATTTCACTTGGTGTTATCTCATCAACTCTTTCCAGTTCAACTCTTATGCCAAAAACACAATTTGAAATATTTCAAATTCTCATTATTAAATTCTTCACCTGATGCCACTGCACCAGTGCACGAGGAATCTCGCCTGGCTCCTCAGAGGTGGATTTTACCCAGGTTCACAGGAGCCTCGCAGCGTTGGAGGTGTTGGCACCCCCTGCACAGCCCTGCCATGGGGAGTCAGCGTGCTCTCGGCGGCCCTGCCCAGGGGACCCGCCTGGGCTGAGCTGGGCATGGCTCTCCCCAGCTGCTGGGGGGAGCTTTGTTTCAGCCCACGGCACTACATCCCCCTCTACCTGCATGTGAGATCCCCAGACTGTGGAGGTGGGCTAGGAGGGGAGCACAGGGAGGTGGTTTATACAGCCCACCACCCTCTGAGGTCTGCTTATTCACCGGCTTATGTTGCTGGGGTAAGTCTGCAGAGGGACCAAGGCATGGAGTATGGGGACAGATTTGAGCTGAGTGGCACCTGCCATTCAAGAGAAGCCATTCACCCTCATGTCTGCAGGATTTGACTCCATGTGTAGCTGCCGTCACCTCCCAGATTTGGCTTGAGTGATGATGCTCAGTGTGGGCTGAGGCTTATGCTCATTCCGTTAGGCTTAAATACAGTGTCCTGTAGCATTTGATGACTTGAAACCACCTGTAAGTGGAAAAATGATTGATGCAATTTTTGCTCAAGAGCTGTTCATTAGAAATAGCTTAAAAATACCTTCCTCATCTCCAGAAGGAATAGATATATCTTTCTTTAGTGATACTGAGGTAGTCTTGAAAGGGCTCTAACTTGTCCTTAGAGTGAAGGATGATAAACTGCTTCATGTTTTAGCAGAAGTGTCCTGTACATGCTGTGGCAAGCGGTCTGACATGCAATGTTATAGGGGAAGCTGGTAAGTGCCACTGGTGGCACAGGGATGTATCCTGCCTGGCATGGTGACAGCTCTGTCCCCTCTTGATGAGTCTTTGGGGGCTTTGGGCATCCCATCACCAGGCTCCACCCATTTTACCCCAGAGATGAGAATGAGTTGCAGACAAGTGGCAGCTCACAGGCAGTGCCAGCGTCTGCAACTGGAGGTGACACAGATCCCTGCTGAGGAGGGCAGGGAATGATGTGTGAGAGTTGTCCTGGGGCTATATGCCTCTGCTTGATGATTTCATGCTCTTGTTTTCACTGGTCAGCTCTATACCAAACCCTTTGGACAAGCACTCAGCTTTACCTTGGCAGTGTGTGAAGTTGCCAGGCAGTGTCATGCTAAGCATCCCACCCCCTCTGTGCTGCCATGCTTCCACCCACCACAAGAAAAGACCAAGCAGCCTGTGGGTTCCTTCCTTCCACTGAGAGGGAAAGGTGGCTGCAGCCCATCCTTCGCCTTCTGCCCAGTGCCGCAGCTGTGACACTGCCACTTACTTGGGCCTGATATCCTCTGACATAAGAGAAAAAATGTGAGATGCACATGGGCTTGGCAACACTCCACCTTCTTTTAGGGAGTCTTGACAGTCCCTCCTACTTCTTATCAGCCTTCATGCCATTTGCAAATGTCACCCCCTTTGCACACACACGAGGATGGGATGATCTCTTCCTACAGTCTCCTTGTCCATGGTGAAGGACGAGCAGACCAGCAATTCCCGAGGAATTGGAGCACTTCACCTGAGGAAAGACCTCAGCTAAAGTCATGTCTGGGATCTTCTCAAGTCACTTCTCACACAACTGGATACAGCAGGGAAATCAAAAACAGATGTGAGCTGTTGATGCCTCTAGCCTCATAATAATAATACACTCAGTGTGCTCTACCTTGATCTGGTTGTTTTGATGGGCAATGACAATCTAAATTTAGGCCAGAATCATAATAAAACCTAAAAACCCCTTGCAAAGTGGAACACTACTCCCTGAATTTTTTTCAAACAGAACCCAATTACTGCTGTCTTTTTCAAGGTCCTAGCTACTGCTTAGGCAATATTCAGGGAGGGAGTAAAATCCTCTGTAGAAGGTGGCAGTTGTCACTGGGAACTGATGTTTTAGGATGGAGTTTCAGGATCTTAAATTACTTATTGCAGAAGTTGGCTCCCATTCTGCTAAAAAATATTACATTGTGCTAATTTAATGTCTGCTGATATCAGCATTAGAAACAACTGGTTTAAATGATAGCTGAGCTGCAGTAGAGATTTGGCATTTTAACCAACAGTGCTTTTCCTGACAGATGCCATGTGTAGGGTACTCTAAACGCAAAATAAAAGTTGACCTGACTGTTGATTCCAAGCTAAAGCAACAAAAATCCTAACTCTGGAATGTTTTTGGTAGTCATATTTTAGAAATAATCTTCTATGGTGAGCCAAAATCTATGCAGACAGTTATAGTCAGATAACAGTTTAAAAAATAGACTATGTTTTGGCTGTACTTTTGCTGCTGTTAAATTTATCTTCTTAAATAGCAGGGAGTATGAGTTGAGGGTTGAGAAACAGTAATTTTGTAATTATTTTATATGGATTGAATTATTCTGTCATCAAATTTGCATTTCAGACAGCATTACAGTATGAAAATATAATTAGAAACTGTAATTCAGGAATTGCTGAATGTGATATTTCCCAGTGGGAACACTGTGAAGAAGCTGCCCTTACTACAACTTCAACAAATGTTGAAATCCTATAGGTGGAAAATGTGGAGGCTGAAAGTTCCTCTCTCTTCTGTGGTCTTCACACACTGTCAACTTTCTGCTGAACTTCATTTTTTCATCCGATTCATTTCCACACAATCATTTAATCATTACGAGCTGAAGGGCTCAGATCCTGTTCTGCTGAATTTCAGTCTAGCTGTGCTGATAGCTGCTGAATTGCTTTCAGCCAGAAAATGACACTGAGATAATGTAAGGATCTGATTTACATGCAGAAAAACCAAGAAGCTTGTCGTTTGGTCTGAAATGCTGGTTCCAATTTGCCCAGCACCTGAAATTCCCAGCCACTCCTCCTTTCACAGAAGATAGCTGAGGATGCATCTTGGTTTAGCTCTGTTTATCTTCTTTTGCAGTTCAGTATTTTTTGCTGCACATGTTCACAGTGTTGTGCAAAGTTTTAGCTGTATAAAACCCACTGATGTCAATCCTTATGTTTTTTATTCTTGTGACAATCTATGGTTTGTCATAGACATGTGGAAACAAACATGTCTTGTGTTTTTTAGCTGTGTTTGTGTTGATAAATCCCATTTTTGTTTGAGACATGCACTTTTTAGGAGAGCATCATCCACGGCCAATTTTTCTCACCACCTTGTTGGGACATTGGTCAGGCTCTTATGTGAAACCAAACACTTTTGGGATGCACAAAAGCAAGGAGGCATTGGAAGGAGGCAGAAGCTGGGTGTGGGGTATGCTTGATGCTTTGATGTCCCCATACATGTGTCACAGTCCTGCTGAGTGACAGTCAGTGCTACTCCAGGGGAAATGTTGGGACAGGAAAAGGAGAAGTGTGGACTTGTGGCCCCAAGGACGGCATGGGTAAATGGGCTAGCTGGTGACATGGTTCCTTAGTGACCCAGGGACGCTGTCACCCCCAGAGTGCTCTGAGGATCAAGACTGTTTTCCCATGGCTGCCCAGAGCTGCCTTCCTGCACCCAGCCCTGTCATTTTACCTGGGTGCTGGGGAAGATGTCTGTCCCATCGCTCACATTTTGGGTGATGCACACCCTGCCACTCCTGTCTGATATTTGCAATGTGAGCATAGGGCAGGAGCTTCAGTGTGTCGCTGCCGGTGACCATTTCTGTTAGGGAGGGTGCAGTAAGCCAGGCTGGCTCTTTAGGGACAAGTGGCCTCGCTCGAGGTGTAAGTGCTGGTTTACAGGCGAGACATGAATGGTTCCTGAACATCACAGCTTCATTTCTGCACATTTACTTAGGAACTGCAAAGGAGCAGGAGGCAGCATTTCAGCTGACTGTGCCTGCTTATGGGAGCTGAAAGGCTTTGAGACAGGTTTATACCTGCCACACGTGTCACAAAGCCTCTTAGCTGTGTGCTGGATTTCATTGTCAAGAGAATGGGGCTTTGGGAGCAGGTCAGAGCCAGGCTGTCCAGCCACAGGGGCATGGTGGACCAGGAGGGATGGGATGAGGAGCGCCCTTGGCAGGGCTGACTGAGTGCGTGCTGGCAGGACGTGCCCAGGGCAGGGTGCTGTCACTGTTCTTGCACTGCTGCATCTGCCCGTGCAGGGACCTCTGGCAATGCTGCCTCATGTCCCTGGGCATCTGCAGAACAGACCAGACAAGACTTTTGTGAAACTGAGCTATCTGAAGGAGTCGGGAGAGTGAAATACTTTGCCTGTGTTAGCAGCGATGCAGTGATGTTGTTTAGCTGCGTGATGTAGCTGTGGCTAACAGGGCTGCTTTCTCTTCTGGGCACTGAGTTCAAAGTAGGGCTGGAGGAACACTGCACAGTCAACCCTTGTGCAGTGCCTGCCACTTGATGACAATAGTTTCATGCTTGTTCTACCATTATAAATAGAAGAGTTTTTGGAGACACTCAACTTTACTTGTAGAGAGGTTTTATTAGATGAGCAGATCAGATGGTTTTCAGGCTATCACCCAAGAGAAGACAAGTTAAAGCTGAAGAAGGTCAAAGTTGGCTTATTTCCTTACCAAATTCTCTCACTCCTAGAGCAGCAAGTTTTCCCGATTATGCCTCACGTGATGTTTCTGTGTCTCCTCCAGGACTGCAAAAACACAATGGATCCAGCACATATGAACTGTCTAACTTCAGCTGAATAACACTCAAAGAGACTTCATGAAGCAATTTAGCCCTGAGAACCTTTAACTCTAAAGAAAATATTCTGCTCATGTTGTGCTCGCAAATCCAAGATGTCAGGGGGACACGAGAACAAAGCTGTTGATTATTTCCACAACTGCTATGTGCTTCCTATCACAACAGTATTCTTTTGTGCAGAATGGCAGCATGATTGCAGAGTCCTCTTTAGCTTTACCATCTTCGCAAGCCCAGGTCCAATTAGAGCAATTATATCTCAGCAGAAGCACTGTCTGTTGTCCTCTGGACCTCTCTGTCAAGTGTCCTATTCATCGCTGTTTATATTGTGTGAGGCTTTTCACATAAAGTCGTTCTGACCCTACTGAAACAGTCCCACCAGAAGGGTAGCCTGTGTTTTTATTTCACAGGCTGATGTGGATGAGAACAGTGCAAAATTATGGCTGGCCAAGGATACATCTTTCAGTCTAACCATGATCTCCTCTCACTTGAGTATTATTGCTGATTTGACACAGCACACAGCTTTCCTGTTCAATTATTAGACTTTGCCCTTCATTTTCTTTTACTTTACTGCTAAAAATTGAGAACATTATCAGAATTCACAGTTTTTCCTTGCCATTTTCAAGGGTTTTCTTAATCAAAATCCCCAACGTGAATTGCAAGGCATGTAATGTTTGAAGGCACATGATATTAAACCACTTATAACGCTGATGTCTGTGTAGACTCTCCGGTCTTGGAGTTACTGAAGAGTTTCTGGGTAGTGGGAACTTCTGCAGAAAGACTATTTGTGTTTTGCTTTGCCTCTCCTGACAGGGCCTGATGAAGGAGCTGAGTGACTCCTGCCAAGGAAGTCCCCCTTGTCACCACTAAGGTAAAAGCTGAAAGGCAGAACTCAGTGAAAGGCAGAAGTGCTGCGACTTGGGAAGGTCAGAGGCAATGCAAAGAGGAACTCTTTCTGAACAAAAAATATTTATTTTCTCATATTGCTCTTGGAAAGGAAAATCCAGGGAGCAGTGTTTAGAGCCGTCTTTATGAAACAAAGAGAATTCTTTTCTGACAATTCAGAAATGAGTGCCTGTGGGAGAGCATCCCCTGTCCCTGCTGCTAGCTCTATGGCATCCGTGGGAGTCCTGGCCAGCATGCACAGCAGCACTCGGGGAGAAGTGATTGCTTTAGGAACTGAAAACCTGAGCTCAGACTTCGGTCATTCTTCCTCCAGTATCATCAGGGCAGTGGTTCCCCCACATTTGTTTCCTATTTTGCCTCTCTTCTGCTAGGTTTTAGCCCAGAAGGGCTGCTTTTGTGAGGAGGAACTGCAGAGCCATCTGCACTAGTGGTCCAGATGTCACCTGTACCTTCCCTTGGCACAGGATGCTGCAGGCAGGACAGCCATGCCAGCCCTGACCAGGACTGAAAGAGATCTGGCCAATTTGGCCACACCAGTGGCAAGAAAAAGTGAGAGCTGATGAAACAGCAGTATAACATGCTCCACATCAGCTCCATGGGAGTCTTGGTGAATTTTTGAAAGATTAGTTTATACTGCTTAACTGGATCTGCAGCCTTGGCAGATTCAGTTTCTTTTCTTGCAGTGATGGCATTCTTGCTGAGAACCTGGGGCAGGGTTTTCTGTGCAGAGTCAGACCCCTCCACTCACCATGGACACATAATGTTTGTAATGCTTCAATTAGAAAAATACAATTCTTTCAGAGATGACAAAAGGTGACAGAAGCACTAGCACTCTTTTTGTTAGACACTGGGACCCTTGCAGAAACCCCTGCCTCAATTCAAGGAATCTGACTAGAAATCAAAGAGTATTTCACTATTAGTTCACCATGTGCCAATTAGTAGCAGACTGTGGTGTTGCTCCAAGAGCCTGTAGAAGGACACACCTTTCCTGCATGCTGCTCTCACTGTCCTTGCAGATGGCACTCCAGACTGGGTGTTGAGGAGGCAACTGGGAGAGAAGGAATTAAGCCAGGAATTAAAACAATTACCAGTTTGAGACATTCTCAAAAATAGCAGCTTTTCTTTTGTTTGCTGAATTCCCCATGCTTTTACAGTGCTATTCCCATTATTCATTTCTTTTCCAAAATAACATTTTTAAGCAGAGGAATTACTTGAGTGGGGAGGAGATCTGCAGGCTGGGTGGGACAGCTGCATGCTCCTGTGTCTGCAGTGAGGAGTGTCTGAGAATATTTCAGTATTTCAGACAACTTTGTTTCCTCATTGGCAAGCCCAGTAATTCCTTCCTGATGGCCCTTGCTTCCCAGGGGCGAGCACTGGGCAGTGTGCTCATGCTGTCCACTGTTTCCATGGCTCAGCTTGAAAAGAAGCATCAGTTGCTGGTGGGTGCTCCTTTGAAGAAGGAAAGGATGCGCTTGGAAAGATAAGCCCAAAGGAGCCTGGCTCCAGGACTGGTGATGCAGGCAGTTCCCACTGAGCTGGGATGGAGTTCCAGCCCTCAAAGCACCTTGTGTGTCCCACCCTTGAATTCTGGCCCAGAAAA
Organism: Phainopepla nitens; assembly: GCA_013400175.1. Lineage (NCBI taxonomy): Eukaryota > Metazoa > Chordata > Aves > Passeriformes > Bombycillidae > Phainopepla > Phainopepla nitens. Next base: position 281,525 of record VXBQ01014700.1, on the reverse strand, counting down.
GCAGCTGCTCTGGAGGGGGTCCCACCAGGGCTGGCCGGGGATCCCGCTCTCTTATCCCTCACAGTCAGGCATGCAGCCAAATACAGACAAAGTGAGCTCCAGAAACAGGTGCCAGCAGCCTTCTCCTAAGGCTACAGGAAGGATGGTAGAAAGGAAGCCCTGAGAGGAATTAAAAATTAAATGCTTGTGGCAGTGGCTTGCTGTCACTGCATCTCAGCAGTTCACCTTCACTGTGGCTGGCCGGCTACCCAAGCATGGAGCCGGAGCAGAGAGAGGAGCATCCCATTCTCACTGCCTTCACTGGAGATCACCCAGCTCTCCTGTGGCCCTGGTGGGTGGATGAGGAGGAGCTGCTTCACTGCTGCATGCACGCAGAACTGACCAGAACAAGCAACACACGCCTCTTTGTGGAAATCCCCTGAGTCCTGGTGAAAGGCATCACATACCCGGAGGTGGCCAGACCCAGATGAGTCATATGCCTCTTGAACAGATGCAGCTGTCCAAGGGTGGGGTGCTGAGAAGCTAAATTGACCATACCACAGCCCTCTCTGTGGTCGGGAGTCTGCAATAACCCCAGCAACAGGTGTGCATAGTGTAGGTGGAGGCTGAGCCCACAAAGACTGGCGTTTGGGGTGCAAGGGTCAAGCCAACCAAGGCTGGTATTTGGAGATAGATGGGCTGAGCTCCATAGGGATGTTTGGCCCTCCTTGACATCCAGTCCAGCCCCTTGGTGTGCACATGCCCTGAAACCTCATCTGATCCGCAGCAAATTCGTCACTGAGCCCAAGGCCCCTTGCAGAGCCTGTCCCAAATGATTTGAATTTTGGGTCTAGTTCATAATCCCTTCTTGATATCCCACACTACGTAAGCATTTGCTCCCCCCAAGCCTTGATATTTTTTGTTTTGACACTAACATTCAAGTAGGTGACAAGCTATCCAATTTCCTGAGATTGGGTATTGGATTGAATGGCTGTGTCTGTACTATGGCCACTGGCTGTGTCCATAAGAAATGAAATAGGGGGCAACCCCGGCAACAGAGTTCCGTAGTCAAAATCACTCCTCTGCAGAGCAGTCTCTATCCCAGTCTAGCTCCCAGTCAGTTCCTATCTTCCCAGCCTGTGCCTGCCAGTTGGCCCCCGTGCTGGGGAATGCACCCAGATGCATTTGCTTCATAGTCAGAGGTGATGTGGTAAATGTCATCATGCATAACTGGGTATGAATCCTTGTGGGGGGACAAAAAGAGCCTTAAGAATAGGAAAGTGTTTTTTTTGAAGCTCAGGTCTAGGTAGAGCTCATGAGCTGCAGGTTCTTGCCGCAGCCAGGAAATCAGCCCATTGGAGCATGACAAAAAGGCTGGCAGCTCCAGTCTGTCAAACAAAGCAGTGGGGTTCTAAGAGGACCAAAGTGAAGGAAATGAGGAACATGGCTGGAAGAAAGGATAAAGAAAAGCCTTTGGTCTATAGAGCACCAGGCTCTTTACTCCTCCATCTGTACAGAGGAACATTACCATGTACACTGCTGACCTGACTCTTTACAGAGTGTGGGTTTGATGCTGATTTCATGTTGTTTCTCAGTACATACTCTTTCCCCTGTGAGGCTCAGTTTTAATCTTTTTCTAGTTTACAATCCGTTTATTTTTAAGATGTGAAAAATGCAGTGGTCAGTGTCCGCTACTGCACCCCTTCTGTTCTACCATTTCTCCAGAATAAGTACATTGTTCTCATCTGTATTAGCCTTCTCAGCAAGAGACCAACATGTTCCACTCTTCTAATGCTGTCTCATGCCTAAAATCTGTTTTCCAAACGCTCCTTTGCCTGAAGTGAGCACTGTGCACTGCACAATGCACCCTCCAGCTCCCTGGGGACGGCCCAGCCCCACGTACAGCACTGCCTTTGCCACACAGCACTGTCAGGAATTTCACATTTCACTCTGCAAAGAGAGAAGTGATGTCCAGGTGCTCTCCTCGTAAAACTGCAGGGTTGAAAGAGGTCAAAAACGAAGGAGATTTCTGAATACAGTTTTCTCTTCTGGTTTTGTTGAATGCACCCTTTATGTTTTTGACCTTGGAGCATAATGTCAGTAGGGTTTGAGAGAGCCAGAGTAGAATTTGCCTATCTCTTTGCCTGCGGCTTTTCAGGTAGGTTTGATTATTTTAAATACTTCCTCTGTTAGACATGGAGTGTCCTCCACTTTCCCTGAATTTCCCAGTCAGATCTGGTCACAGATCACTGAGTGTTAGTGCTACATGAAAGCCATCATATGGAACTCTGATATTATTTGCAGATTTACATCAAAGTCCTGCAGAGCATGAGGATACTGGCTGAAAACTTTTGAACAGTGGGGTTTAGCAAAGCAGGACTTGGGCATGATTGTGTGAAAGTGTAAAGTTTTCCCTTTTCACTTGCAAACAGGAGTTGCTGTGCTTGTATTGCTCCAAATAATACAGAGGATTTGGGAAGACTAGCATTAAGACAGTTTTTCAGAGTCATTGAATATGCTTTAATCCTAATTAGCCTTGAGCAATTGGCTCCCAGTGAACTCACAGAAGGATAGGTATAATTAAAGAGCTGTCTTGCGTGGCCTGCTGTGCATTTATAGCTCTGCAGTTGCTCTCAGTAGTGAAACAGAAATATGTCTTTCAAAGGAAAGCTCAACAACAGGAAATATTTCTTTCAGAAATATGAACACAAGTGTTTCTTCCAAGAATCATCAGATAAAAGCAAAAACGTTCTTAAATTTCTAGTTCCACTAAGCACCTGGCTCTAATCTACAGTTCCTTGACTTTGTTCATTTTTTAACCCAAATGGGATCCTATTTTAGGGCATTGTTTTTTTCATCTGATAATAAAAGTCTATTCAACCATTTATGTGTTTTATCAGTGTTTGCATTTCTTGTTCTGTACCATATTTTGCATTTTTCTTCAATCTTTCCACTGAAGAATCAGTGTTGTCCAAATTGCCGCTGCTCAGCTGGGCATAACTCCCTATTCCTTGCTATTTAAAGTTGGTTACCTAATTCTGCTGGTGGGTAATTTTGATAAAGATTTCACAGAGTGCTAAAGTTGTCTGCACAGATGATAGAATGACAGGTTTTTCTCTCAGCCATTGCAGAGGTTTATGATTGTGCTTCTCAGGTGTCTGACACAAATGGAAGTGGCACTTTTGTGGGACGTGCTTGTTATTCAGGCATTAGCCTTGAAAAGCACTGGATTATTGCATGGTTTGTCATGTCTGTTTAAGCACACTATTTCTCAAACTGCTCCTCCTGCAATCAGTAAGAGACTCCATTAAATTGTATAAGCATATTAAGAAAAATAAGAGGTTTACTCAAGGAATCTTTATTGCATTTCATTATAAACTACTGAATCTAATATACAAAGAAGATTGCTTTAATTATAAGTGGACAAAAGAAATATCTACTCTGTGTTCCTGCTTGGCAACTATCAGCAACCTGCACCTTCTTCATCTAATGCAGTCATAACAAGTAATTAGGTTTGGTAGTTCTCCTGGGAGCAGCAGTTAACTGTATTACCCAGCCCCCAAGAGCCAATGACATCAGGTGGATTTGTTAGGTTTTGTGGTATCTGTTCTCAGCTGTTTTTTCTTGCCCTGAGGAAACTCATGAGACAGCCATAATGTAGGCAGAGGGTTTAGATGATGAGCTGATGATCTCCCCATCTCATCTCCAGCCAGTTTCACTGCCCTCAATGCTGCCCTCTGGAAGCTCAGCAGATGGCAGAGAGCTCTGGTGGCCCTTTGTGCTTGCAGACCCATGCATGGCTGGTTTTTGTTGAGCAAAGTGAAGTGCCTTGGTGCCATTCACTGTTTTGTAATTTATTACTATTTCAAATCCTGAGCAAACAGTTTTCAGAGGAGAAGAAGGAAGAGCTCAGTCCAAGGTGTGTCCTAGAGCAAGACCTCCCTGCTGCCTGTGTTCTTCCCTGTTAGGTGGACATTTGACAACCAAGTGAAGGTCTGCTAAGCAGAGGGATTCCTCCTTATCTGTCATGGTGTGGCTTGGGAAGAGAGCATGAGGCAACATGGTGCCTTCCCACTGTTCACAATCAAGACAGTGCTGGGCATGCCTTGAGGCAGAAGGATGGCTGTCAGGAGGTTTAGGTGCCTACAGCCTCTGAGCCTGGGTAGGGTCGAGAACTGCCTGATGAGAGTCTGTTCTGGGCCATCCTCCTGTGAGTCTCTGCCAACCCAGGAATCTTGAAAACTGACCCCAGCTAGTCCAGAAGCACCTGACCAGCTGATAAAAAAGCCGTACAGATGAAAAAATCCTTTCCTTCCTCTTCCTGTGCCTCCGTTCAGTCAACACTGTAGTGCAGTTGTCACCCAGTAATTTTTGTGAAGTCATCAGAATCTTCAGATGAAAAGAATGGTATTCATAAATTACTGTGTTCCTTAGAGGAGACAAAAGGATGACAATAAGGAGGTGAAATTTTGTAGAAAGCTTGAATTACTCAGTACTGAATAGACACTAGGCACGTCTGTAATTCACTTTCGAAGAAAATGCATAACTTACTATTTCATGATTTGGACAACAGCCTGCTAATCCTCTTGACTCCAAGGTTAAGCCCAACCAGCTGCGAATTTCATTGAGGTTACTTGTAAATCTTAATTTCAGTTAAACTTTTTGCACTAATGTATTGCTGCTCTCAGTGCTGTCTGATGCTTGAAGTGACAGAGCTGGCCAGCTTTCCTGACCTGTCTGTTGTATCCTGGCACTTGTTCCTCTGCTTGCATAAACCTCCCCTCATATTCCTGCTACTCCCCATCACTGATGTGTGGTGGGATGTGATTACACAGGCAGAGGAAGATAGAGGTAGTGCAAACTTACTTGCTTAACATCACTGCCTTTGGCTCTCCTCGTGGTGATCCCCTGTGCCAGAAAAACTGCCCACTGTAAGAAGCATGCTTGTTTTTTTGGAGGCTGTTTCCGTTCCAGAAGTCAGGACAGTAGGGGATCTCCTGACTCCCCCAGTCCACTGCAGGTATCCATGTCATATAGACCCTATTTGTGGATTTTTCAAATTGCATTTTCCCATGACTTTGGCTCTTTGTCTTGTGATCTTTGAAGAAGGCTGTTCCACAGACTTTGCTGCTCTAGTGGTTTGAGATTTGCTTCTCATTCCCAGCCAAAATTTATTATGGCTAGTTTATACCCATTTGTTCTTTTGCCAGCATTGTCCTTCAGTTTAAATAGCTTTTCTCCTTCCCTAGTGTTTACCCCCTCTGATGTATTTATAGACTACAACCATATCCCCTCTTGGCCTTTCTTTAGCAAGGCTAAACATCCAAGTGCCTCTGGTCTCCTCTGAGAGCACAGGCTTTCCATTCCCTTATTTGGCTTAATAGCCCTGCTCTGCAGCCACTGCAGGCCAAAATCCCTTTTCCTCAGCATGTTTTCCTGGCCATGTACTGTAGAAATCCAGGTGAGCCCTCATATTTCAAAAACCTGCTCGTTAATAGCATTGCTATTTCACCCTCCCTGAACTCAGCAGGTTCATTAGAAAGCCTCACGCAGAGTACATCATATTGGTGTTTTCCTGTTAGCTTATGGCTATGTAAGTCTTCCAGCTCTTCCTCCTGCTCCATCATTTCTAGTTAAGTACGTCAATTCTTGCCGCTGGTCCTTCAAATACTGCATTTTGCAATAAGGAATTTAATCCCTTTGAACTATATCAGTGCTAAGATTGTCCCATTCTTCTTGTGGGGTAGTCTGGTGTCCACCTGATGGTGCCTGTCACCTTGGTGTCATCAGTAACTGCACTGCTTTGAGGTTATGCATCCTGGTTATTAATGAAAATGTACAACTACATCCATCCCAAGACTCAGCTTGGAAGCACCCTACTGTAACCACCTTCCTCCTGAGATTTCTCCTTTGATTTCAATTCCTGATCCTGAAAGAGGAAACATCTGCCTTACTCTGTCCAGCACATACCCAGAGAAATGATTTGCTTTGATTTTACCCAAGTGGTTTTGAATTAGCCTTTCTATACACATCTGTGTATCTATTAGAAATGAATGCTTATGTACTGGTTGGAAAGGCAGTGCAGGCAGACTTCCTACAGAGTTTCCATATAAGGTCGGTTCTGCCAAGAAACTTCAGTTTTAACCTCTAACATTTCTACAACTTCAGTCTGAGATCTGTCTTCAGCAGCACTTGCCAACTGTGGTGCTCAAGTTGGGGTGTTAGCAGATGTGTTTTTCTCTGCTTCAGTCTCCCAGTGGGTTATGAAGCCAAATTCATGATGCAAATTACTATACTTATTTTTCAGACTTAGTACACTTTTTTTTTTAAATGGGAATTTGGAATGGGTGAAAATTCTTTTGTATTCTGGCATATGTCCCTCATATCTTGGCCTGCAGAGGAATAGCAAAAATGCTATTTGTACACTTTCCATTCAAAACGTGTGAGATTATAAATATCTTGTAGTCCTAAAACATCCCTGCTTATTCTTCAATTAAGACTGTGAGATTTCTCCCTGAACATCTCCCTGTGTAGTCTGACAAATATCTAACTGTCTCCTCCTTTGTGCCAAAGGGCTTAGAGTCTTTTGGAGGAGTTGGTGGTGACATCTCACAAACCAAATAACACAGCTACTTCTCTTTTGGGCTCAAGTAGACCAACAGAGGAGAAATTACTGAATATTTACTGAATGTTTTGATGACAGGAATATCAGTCCTTGTCCTCCTTCCCATGACTAGTTCAGGTTCTGTATATCTCTCAATGTTATCAGCTACTTCTTCTAAATATGTTGTATAAATGAGAACTGGATGAACTGAATGAGAACTAGTTCCTTGAAAAAGAAGAGAAAAAGAAAAAGATAGGGCCTTCAGAAATATCAAGTCAGTCTAGTTAAGTTTGTTCCCTGCTTATAATTTAACTTTTTTATATGAACATTAGAGCATTCTCTGATCTGAAGAATAAGCTTTCACCTTTTCATGCTGTGGGCTGCCTGAAAAGCCTTCACCTAGTGCCTGCATCTGAGATGTTGTAAAACCAAAGACCAGATACTCCTGTGACCCCAGACTTCATCTTACTTGTTTGGTGGACCAGTTATCCTCGATGCTGCTCAAATAATAATTGATTTGAGGATTTGTCAGCTGAGCAATCAGGTAGAAAAGGCTTTATTTTGTCATGAGGTTTCATCTTCCAGCTATTTTTGCTAAAATCAAGGAACTTCACATCAAGAAGGAATTATATAAGTCAACCTGATACTCCATGTTGAGCAAACGGGGACTCTGGTCTGCTCAAGCAATTTTGTGAAACTAGCCTCCTGTATTTCTGTTTCTGCCAACCCATAAATTTGGAATTTGCTCATTCACTCTCTAGATTCCATTTAGAGATGGTATTGACTAGATTTCTATAGTTTGTATAGAGACAGTGAAATTTAGATTTCTGAATCTGGAGTTTTCTGTGGGTAAGTAATGTGGGGAGTTTGATATTAAAACAATCCCCTCCTGAGCTGTTGTCAAAGGATGTATCTTGTTAAAAGTTGATTCTAGATTCAAAGCACTCAGTGTGTGCCTGCACACATACTCTGACCCAGTCCAGCCCTCTTGCTCTGTTCAGGCAAAACTGGGGGCCATGACTCTGAGAGCCCAGCTGTGGATCCCTTCCCCCAAGGAAGCTGATCTGAACCTTCAGAGGGGACACTTCTGCTGGTCTCTGCCTCTCTGTCAGTACAGGGCACAGACTGAAGATGAGCAGAGCCAGACAGCTGGGTCCCCAGTGCATGCAGAGCCCATGGCATCAGTCAGAGAAGTCCCTGGGGGCTGCAACCCCCATGCCACCCCGCAGGCTAGAGTCACAGTGTGCAGCCAGGTGCCTGGAACCAAATGTCTGCCCCCTTTCCTCCCTTCCCACAGCATCATCTCTTGCTGAGAAACTTGAATGTAGGAAGCATCCAAACCAAAAGCTTAGGCAGGGGAGTGTACCAGTCTGCAGCTGCTTAGTATCTCAAAAGGAAGACTGAATTCCTTGTATCTGACAATCAAGATGCAGGCAGTCACTTTATTGACAGAATTAGTTCATACTCCAGTCCATCATGTGTACAGATAATGCACTGTGGGATTAAGCTACTGTAGCAATACATTTCCTAACCTAATTTTAAAAGGTAAAAGCTCCAGTGAAGTGAGTCTTCGTGGCACACTCCACTCCATTCAATTTCCAGTCCTTCAGAAGAGCAGGCGAGAATGCCCTCCCTCAGGTTGCTGCTCTGCATCTCTGACCTCCTCCTGCAAAAGCAAATTTTCCAGGGAAGGAAATAGAGCAGCAGTAAATCTCCCCTCCCTTTGACTACCAGCATCTGCTGTCACTCTTCGCAGCTCACATGGAAGGTCGTGTGGAGCAAGGCTCTGAGAAGCCCCCCAAGTACAATAAGGAGGAGTGCTGTCTGGCACCAGAACACCTGCCTCCCCTTGTCTGCTCCCTCTCCTCTTCTGCAGCACTTCTCCACCACCCTACTCTTCCAGTGAGTTTCACATAGCCACAAGCACTGCCAGTCCACTGCACCTTTGATCTGCAGACAGGAGTAGCTTCTGAGTACTGGTGGCACTTGAGAAGCTGGTGCAGAAGAAGGAGGAGGGAGAGGGCGACCTGTGGCACAGTGATGCTGGGTGGATGTCTCGGGCCTTTGTTTGTGTTTTGGGGTCAGGGAGGGCTGAATGCACTGGGCATCACATGAGGTCAGATGGAGTCTGGGCATTGCTCAATACGACCTCCTGTGGCAGCAGCTGAGGGACAGATATTGCAGCCAGTAAGGAAACCTCAAGAGCTGAGAATTTTAGGCTGGATGGCAACTTACACCTCAGCAGTGCAACTGCTAAACTTGTCCATCTCTGCAGCCTCAGAGATGGGAATGGCTCTGCTACAGTGTGATCAAGCCCCAGGGAACGAGGTGGCTGCATGTGCATGGGGCAGCTGTGCAGAGGCAGTCAGGTGCCCCTCAAGGCATCACAAGTCAGGATCAGAGAATAGTTGAGGTTGGGAAGGACCCTTAAAGGTTGTCTAGTCCAACCCCCAAGTCTTAACAGGTCATTGATTTCCATTCATGATTAAGCTGCCTTGCACTGCTAGTGAGACCAGAGTTTCTTGGAACTTCACTGAATTAAATTTTCATCTGGCCATGCTGTAAGGATGGTGTTGTTAGAAACCACAGGCATGAAATCCATGTACTGCTGGTGGCAGTAGCTTTATTTCTCTCGGCCATGCTAGAGGAGTTCTCAAGCTCTGCCAGACTTCTCTGAGAAATTGGTTGTCTTCACATTTGAAAAGGCAGCATTTACATTGCAGGCTCCTGCAATGTGCTTGGTATGTGCTAGTTCAATATCATTTGAAGCCATTGATCAGGACAAAAATAAATCCTTGTGTTGATGTATTGTCTTTGTTTATGAAGGCCAAAATGTTTGATGCTCCAAAGAGTGTGCTAAAAGCATCTGCAATAGGCATCTGCATCTTGTTCGCTTGGAAACTCCTGGGAAAAAGTGTTCATAGCTTCTATATTAACAAAATCCAAATAAATTAGTACTTTTTGTGCTGTTTGAGTGCTTAGAGTGCAGTTCAAAGGGGATATCACACCAAAAATATATAACAATTTCAGGTACTCATACCCTGCCCATAATTAATGCCTGCACAGAAGACTGTTACAACCTATTTACTTGCACCAGCTTCACAGCTGGCCTGCAACCAGCAGCTGAGGTTCACCTCAGTTCTAGATGTGAACCTTAGACAAGGTTTACAGGAAGCCTTCAAAAATACAAGTTGGTGGTTTCAGCAGGGTTCAGCAGCACCAGCTCCCCAGCCCTTCCTTTGCCTGCTTGTTTTCATATCATATTTTACCATCTGCATTTCAAAGAGAAGAGTTTGCAAATTTTTATGAACCAAGGTACTGAAGTGGACAAACACTTTTTGCCTGGATTCTTTGGCCAGTATGCGCATTGCTTACAAGTTCCCATTTAAAACAGTTGTCACACAGGTGTGTAAAACACTCTGAAAAGCCTTTTCCTTCACTGCTGGCTCTTGCTGCAAGCGGTTCCAGTCATCGTGCAGAGCTCCAGGAGCTGCTTGTCATCTCTGTGCACAGCACACCCGTGTTACCCCCTCCACCTCTGTCTCAGCTTATCTTTCTGTCTCTGCTGTGATTTTCATTTTATTGGGCTTTGTTTGGTTAATGGCCTTGTTCTCCACTTGTATGTGTCTGAGGAACTGCAGTGCCTAGTGGGTTGCAAGGTGGAATGGACTGTGGCCGCAGACAGGACAGAGTTTGGGGAGGCACTGGAGGCAGTAGGCCAGGTAGTAGGGTGTGACAAGGTCAGGTGTTTCTGAGGAATCTAATCAACCTCTCAGCCAAGCCAAGGAGGTCTATAGGCTGGGTTCTGCAGGATCTCCCAGAGGTGCTGCTTGTAGCTGCTGGACATCACTCTGATGTAAGCAGCGATTACTTTGCTGATCTGAGGGAGGGAGACAGCTGCATGTTAGGGAAGTCTGGCCCATTTCCATCGTGATGCATTGTCATTTTCCACAAAAGTGTTTACCAGCAGTTGCTCCAGCCGCTTGCCAAAAAAAGAGCACTTTTTCTTCCTTCAAACAGGGGTGAATATAGCATTGGAACTACATATACGTATTTTTATACTTGGTAGTTTCTCACAATAAATGTGCTACATGGCATAGCATGAAATTGTATTAGAGGAACCAGCACACACATCAAAGCTTTGATTGTAAACTTCCAGCTCAGAGGAGGAGATGAGCAATCTCTACATTCAATTATAACTGCAGATATTTCCTTTTTCCTAAGCTGGTGTCTGTTACCATGGCCACAACCTTCAGAGTTTTCTGGCTATTTTAAAGTCATTACTAGGAATAAAAGAGCAGATGTTTAATTACATTCTTCTTATTCCGTTCACTACATTTTAGAACTATGACTAGTCACACAGGACATTATAGAAGTCTTCAGTAAAAAAATAAGTCCTTTTTTATTGTTTATAATTTTTTCTAGAGAAAAATAGCAAAGTTAGTTAATATATGCCAATATGCACTTTGTCTACAACTTCCAAGTAGAGGTGAGGAAAGCAGTTTCTTCACATCTTAAAGATTGGATATTAAATTGGTATTAGGAGTAATCAGAGGTAAGTGAAAACCATGCTGCAGAAAATATACCAGTTCTTGTCTTGGTCGCTGACAACCCCAAAGGATTGAGAATGTCCTTTGAGCACTCTGGTTTCCACCCAAAGAAACACTGTTAAGCCAGAGCCATATATTTGCACATCACCAGCAGAGTCCTGCACAGGCCCTGCTGCCCAGGTGTTGTGACTGTCAGTATCCCCACTGTGTGTACAATCCTCTGGGATTTATCAAAACACAAGACCTCACCAGAAGAAACTTCTTCTCCACCACATCGTGGCACTTCTGGTTTGTGGACAGAGACAACAATTACTCAGGAGATTGCTCGGCCAACAGGACTGCAGGGAACGTGGTCCCCTAGATGTCTCCTGGTGTGTTCCTCTTTACTTAGACAACATTACCACTTGTGTCACAGAATAGAAGATTTGTTCATTAAAGCTTCCTGTACTCAGGGTTGCCTAAGTTTAATATTTTATCTGTAATGTTGGTGACTCTAGTATGTGATGAAAGCTTTGTCATCTCCCTGTGCACACCCCTCCCCACTAGACTTTTCCCAGGCCAAAAGAACAACTTGATTATTAGAAAGATCAAGTATGAGGTAGGTCCTAAATCCTACTGAGACTGACATGTAACTTGGTTTACACTGAGAAATGTCACAAAAAGGCAGCCTCTGATATCTTCCCATTTACAGGGACAAATGGCTGCTGAGCAGAGACTTTTGGGTGTTTGGCTTGAACGCATTTGGATAGAGCAACCCTACTTCTCATCCCACTCTTCCTTTCAGTGTCTAAACTTATTTGGATCTGTGTCTTGTTGCTCTGTGCCTGAGCTCTTCACCAAAGACTTCCCTGATGTACCGAAGTGTCGGGAAGGTGAATGCACTAGAGAAGTGAAAGATGTGAATTCATATCTCCATATTCAGGCTGCTCTCCCATTCCGTTCTACAGATAGGTTTTCTAGACCAATGCTGTTAAACACCTTCCTAAGTTACCTTGATTCAGAACTGCTAGGTATCAGCTTCCTAATGAGTTATAAAATCTCATTGTTTAGCTGGTTTTGCTCAGCTCCTCTTGGTGGTGGAGTCTGCTCTAGCTGGTACTGCTACTAACTTGAAGCTATTAGTGTATTAAAACGGCCATAATCTCATCAGCAATTATGCTGATGAACACTGATTTCGAGATTTTGCAAACTGGAGCAAAGAACAGTGCTATCTTCCCCTCAAAAGCAGAGCTCACACTATGGAGGGAGATACAGAATGGGACTGAAACTCCAAATGGAAACAGAGATGCCAAAAGAGGGAGTTTAGTTCAGGGTCAATGGCTGCAGAAAATCCCATTATAGGCATGTGTCCAGTGTCCAGCAGCTTCTTAGCATCCCAGCTGCTACGTGATGCTTACAGAATGTCCACACTAGGCTGCTGCTGGGCAGGCAGGGGAAGAGCTGGCCAACAATGGACGTGCCTCTCAGCCACTGTGGAGAGGGTGCTGGCTGCCCAACAGTCCCTTCCCCTCTGACCATGTGAAGCTTGGCTGTCATGTTTTTTCCTTTACTTTTGGTTATGCAATTATTTTGTTAAGTTGCAATCTCTTCTGTTGCTGTAGAAGCTGCTCTTGCCTGTGCAGAGTCTGTAATTAAATATGACCCCTCTCATATTGTGCCTACAGTGCACCATGCACTATCCAAAAACTCTCAGTTCCTTACACTTTTTCCCGTTCACCTGTTTCTCAGAGATGTCAGTGTAATTTCCACAGTTGCAGTGAGTTCAACAGATAGAAGGTTGAGCTTTGGGCTTTAGGAATTCATTCCTTCTAGAATAGTAATATAATGCTACAGACTTACCCTAAGTAATCCAGCCACTTAGTGTGGCTGAGCCAGTGCAGGGCAGAAACACTCTTCTGCCTACATAGAGGCATAATCACCCTTGAGCAGGAAAGGAGTCAGGAGAGCATCCATGCCGAGGACAGCACATTTTTAGGCAGTCCCTTACTTCAGGCATGCTTTTAGTTTGCAGTGATGGAAGAAAAGTAAATGCCTTGCTTACAACATCTGCTTCACGCTCCATGCATGACTGATCACATCCCTGGCTGCAGCAGCCTGCGGTGCCAAGGTCGTGTGAAGGTGCCGTGGGTTCTGTGTTGAGCAGCTGTGACAGCTGACCTCAGATCTGTCCCATCTACCAGTGCTGAAGGACCCATTTGGTTCTCTCTTCAGGGCACTCACAGTTCACTGTGGCATCCACCTCTGCACCCTGCTCCCCACTCTGAGTTGTACTAACCTACATGGTAACCTACACGGGGGTGTCTTGTCTTCTCCTCTTGAAAGTGTGTCCATCTAGTTAATGCTGTATATATTCACATATGTCCTATGTGTAGTTCATACATGTATATATGCATATATTACATGAAAAGGTGAATTTTCAAATTTAAATAGTTGGAAAAGTTAAATTTGGGTGATCTGTGCTTTCTCTCTCGACTCTGCTAGTGTGAATCTCTTTCGTATAATAGGAGCATATATATTAGTGCAGTCAGCTTTGCCTTTCCAATATGCTCCATTTTTTGACACCCCTTGGAAAGTAGTTGCAGAAATCCAAGAGTGGGGTCTCTGTGAGTAAGGAAGATGGCTTCAGAGAGGGGGAATTTGCTTACAATTCAAAAACTGCACACCCGAGTCTTTTATTCAGTGCATCCTCAAGTAGAGAGGGTCTTGCAAATCGGAGGAATCTGTGTAGCATCACACCACAACTCTCCCCACAAATAGTCTGAGTGTACAAGGGGCTTACATGCATTACTGTCCTAGAAAGTGTAACTTTGCCCATTTGCTGAAGTCCTATCACTGTCTCAAAAACTATCTGGAGACCTTTCCATTTTGAACAACCCTATCTATGTGTCTGTCTCAGAATGAAGAAGATGCATCCATGTTCCATAGTCATTACAGTGCACCTTTCAGTGGAGTCTCAGTGTGTTTCTAGATCATCTCATCAAGGACCTGTAGTTTCTCCTATGAATGTGCTATTCTAGACATTTTTGGTCAAATTTTAGTTAAATATGCTTCTGTTATCAGCTAGCTTTGTAAATGAAAGGGATCAGAATATATAAAATCTTCAGAGTTCCCAGATGAAAAAGTTGATGTCTCAAATAGCCATTCAATAGATACAGGAGTGATAATCTGCAGGAAAAAAACTTCTGCAGGAAAAAGATTAACAGAATAATGCTTTTTTGTTTGTGACTACTTTCAAAATTCACATGCAGAGGCTCCTTTCTTTGAGCATCTCACACATATCCTGAAGAAAGAATATTTCAATGTTAAACCTGAGCTGTCTAATCTTCCCTGAGCACCCTTGTTTATTTTGGGCCCACTTCAAAGCTGTGCTTAAAAGATTTGGTATTTTTTTTTAATAAAGAGTAAAACTAGTTTCTAGGTGAAATGTGTAAAATACTGGGATGTCCTTGCTTGTGACTGTCCAAGAGGAGCCGGACAGCACATTCTGTATTCAGTGTAAGGCTCCACATGCTGCCTGGGGCAGAGGGCATGCAGAGGTATGTCCCCAAGTTTTTGGAAGATGTTTGCACCAGGCAGGCCAGTTCTGCCTTCTGCCTTGGGGCAGAAGGAAACAAATCCCCTGCATGTGTTCATAGATGAACAATATAAAGTTGGATGTGAGTCAGCAGTGCCCTGGCAGCCAGGAAGGCCAAGCATGTCCTGAGGGCATCAGGCCCAGCATCACCAGCTGGGCAGGGGAGGGGATTGTCCTGCTCTGCTCTGCTCTGCTCTGCTCTGCTCTGCTCTGCTCTGCTCTGCTCTGCTCTGGGGAGGCCTCACCTCAAGTGCTGTGTGAAGATTTGGGCACCACAAAATAAAGATATAAAGGCATTAGAGGGCACCCAAAGGATGCTAACAAAGATGGTGAAGGGCCTTGAGGGGAAGCCATATGGGAGCAGATGAGATCACTTGTTCTGTTCAACCTGGAGAAGGGGAGACTGAGAGGAGACCTCAACTTCCTCATGAAGGGAAGAGGAGGGGCAGACACTGATCCCTCTTCTGTGGTCCCTGTGACGAGACCCAAGGGAATGGTCTGAGATTGTATCAGGGAGGGTTTAGGTTGGATTATTAGAAAAAGGTTTTTAACCCAGAGAGTGGTTGGGCACTGGAACACCTGCCCTGGGAAGGAGTCACATCATCAGCCTGACAGAGCTCAAGAAGCATTCAGACAATGCTCTTGGGCACATGGTGTGACTCCTGGGGATGGTGCTGAACAGGGCCAGGAGTTGGACTTGATGTTCATTGTGTGTCCCTTCCAACTCAGCTTATTCTGTGATTCTCTGAGTTACACCTCCTAGCTGTTAAGATGATGGCAAAATCTGCTTGTCTGTAAGATGAGTGTTCCCATTCAGCTTTGCCTTCTGCCTTTTCTTCTTCATGTTATATTTCATTGTCATCAGTCAAGAATTAGAGAAGTGATCACATGTGTGTGTGGACATTCATGCTCATATAGTGTGAAACAGGTGCTGTCATCAGGATGGCTTAACAGTATAAGAGACTTGTAAGGGAGTTTATATCTTTTTATTACATGGGTTTACATGCTGTGAAACAGCAGAATGTACCTTTGGCACATACTATTGAGTGTTGCAGGCTGGCATCTATATGAAAAGATCAGTAAAGAATTTCTGCCTGAGTTGGAATGGGGTCACACTTGGAAATAAGTTTTTTCTGAGATCTCCCACTTGGTTTCAAGTAGCTCCCCTCCCTTCTCAGTTCATCATCTGAATTAAAGTTTCCCAAGAACCAAGAAGTGTCAGGTGAGATCAGGCCTTGCCAAAGCCCCCACGGTCTTCAAAGACAGTGGATTCCAGATGTGTTTGTCACCAGATATGATACAGATCTTCTAATTCACCATCTGCCTCCTTTAAAATGAAGGTGAGACTGCTCCATGGAGGTTAGTGACAACCTCCTTCTCCGCCAATATCCCTCTCTGCTCCAATTGTGCTAATTACCCTCTTCTGTCATGCTTATAGGCATTAATAATGATAAATTTACAGGCCACCTGTTTCTCCCCTATGTTTATCTCAGGACTGACTGCTTTGTCTGACCTGCTAAGGCACTTGAGAGCGTTCATTTATTTTTACCTCATTAGGGGGTCAAATAAAAGGTTTGTTAACACCCTCCTTCACAAACACTGCTTCTTAGCAGTGGTATTTAATCCATCTCGTCCAGTTCTGCAGTATTTAGCCTTTTCTGTCCATATCACATTCAAAAGTTGGTGAGGACACTCAAGCTGTGTGCTAGTGAGAACATCCAAGCTTGTGCTGGTGAGGATTGCCTCCTGGTAGTTTGCCAAGGAGCAGCACATGCAGCCTCTCAGGAGCACTAATATAAATCTTTGGTCAGAAGACAATCCCATTTTTGGATTCTCAGGTGCATAACTAAGCAGTGAGTGGAGAAGGGTACACAGAAGTTGTTTTAAAAGACCATTTTTTTTCCCTGTGTAAGGAACAGGAAAAATCGAAGCAGTGAGATGTGCGTTATTTCACAGCAGCTCCCCAGCTTTCAACAGTGTGCCTGAGGTAGCAACAAGTGTTGTGCCAGGACTCCATCAGGCCGTGTCAGGCCAGCACAGATCCTCAGCCCTTGGCCCATACAGGTTTGTTACCACTTGCTGGCCACATGCAACACTTTGTTGTGGCTAGCCAGCATCATGAGGCATGTCTTGTCCTCCTGAAAGCCAGAAGTCCCTGGTAGGGGTCCCAGCATGTCCACGTCCTCAACTCCTTTGGAAGGATCTATAGATATGTGGCATGAAGACTGCTCCCAGGTCTCTGTGAGATAAATCAGGATTTATTCAGGGACTGGGAACCAGGGCTCAGCTTGGGACATCCCTGCCCACATAGCAGTGATGCACACTTGTTTCTGTGCACATAGAAAACTCAGAGTAGAGAGATCCCATCATTTAAGTGAAGTACATGTAGTCGAACTTTGGCCTTCACTGCTTTGACTACAGAAGAAAACAAGGGTCTAAAAATAAGGAAATGTTTGCCTCTTGGAAATTTTCTAAGCAATTAATCTAAGAATTATTGATGTATCTAATTTTGTCAGAAGAGGGAGGACCATCAGTCACACTCAAAAATACCAGCTCTTTGCTGATAACTCATAAAGTGGAATGACTTTTTAATGAAGTTGCCAGAAGAAGGGTTTGCTGCCAAAATCAAGGATATTGCTCTATCCCACTCATACTACTTCATCAAGGAAACTTCCAAGAAAATTTTGGCTTTCTACCAAAGTTGTTGTGTGGGATTTTTCTTTTCTTCTTTTTTTGAGTGCCTGGAAACCAACTCCAAAGCCGGCATTACTGCCAACCTTTTAAAAGAAGTAATGACAAGATATGCTAATAGGAGGTTTCACAAATCAGTATGAGATCACTGAAACCAGTTCCCATCTGATCACACATGAATGAACAATGTGTGGGTTTGAACTGTGTTCATGATATGATGATAGCTCCATCTTTCATTCAGATTGAGATCAAATGACTATTACCAAGTGCTGGGTGGTAAACTGTTGATAAGTCACTGTTTTGTCATCCTGTGGAGATTAATTTGAAAACATCCTTGTTTTAATGTAACTGAGTGATAGATTTTAAAGTACCTCTCAATGAAATAGATACTGTTGGTTAATGAATAGCACCCTTTCCTAGAATATTCATTAAAAAGCAGTGAGCCTCATGGGGTACATCCTTCTTTTAATAAAGAAAAAACAAGTAGAAAATCAGAATTTATATATATATATAATCGCATAGTTATCAATTTCTTTGTCTTTTGTGGAGGATTCCTTTGCTAATTCAGAGGAGGATCCCTGTGTTGCTCACTGACTTAAGTGACTTTCCAGTGAATTAATTAGAAGATCAAGATCTGAGACTTGTTTGGTGGAACAGGATGTGCTTTTTTATTGAATAAGTGATTTGTATGGTAATTTTATAGGGCACTTTACAAACAGTGGGCTGATTCTTCAGTGTTCATCCTGATTCTAGGCAGAGGAGCTTCACTGGTTTTAATAACATCAGTAGCAGAGGACAGAATTAGGAAATACTTCATGCATGAAGTGAGAGGAAGCATGGAATGTCTGAGGAGTGGGTTGGGACAGAAATTATTCTGAAGGTGATGTGGAAGGGAAAATTGTCTGTCAGAAAATTGTTATCTTCAATTGTCAGTTGAAGATAATAAAAGGACATCTTAAAAGCTATATGTAGCAAGAAGGAGGAGAGAGACACTTAAAATACGAGACCTTTATTTTTATAAGGCATATTGAGATACTGAGAGTGCAAGAGGTTATTACTGTAGTAAGAATAGGTCATATGGGGCATAAGAGCAAGAAAAGAAACTGGAACAAATGTCAGAGACAGAACCCTATTGGTGAGATTATTATTACATAAGAGCATATGTCACTGGAAGGATCTGAAATATTTGCCATCAGGTAACTCAAATCTTTCATTAGCCACAGGCAAAATATTCTCATTAGAGTCAGCGCCTCTCATGCTTATGTACATTTCCACTCCTTTCCATGACTGAAAAGTAATGCTTCCCAGGAAAAGGAATCAGATCATCCAAATCTGGATTTGTAGTTGAACATTGATGATGCTGTTTGGAGTTCAGAAACTGCTCTTAAAAACAGCAGTACTGTTACTCTACCATTAAGGCAAAAGCAACAAGGCAAATCATGGTAGATAAAATGGTAATAGTTTTCTATTAATTGGATACCAAATACATCTTTGCTAATTATTTCTTTTGGATTATTAAACTAGAGAGAGACAAAGAGATTAAGCCATAGATGGTCTTCTTCCAAGGTTTCCAAGCCCTGCTGCTTCAGGGATAATATATTTCATTGTTAGGATATTGTTTTGATGGTGTATGGCATCAAAAATGCCATTATTTGCAAATGCTAATAGTATTGATGGACATGCACAGGAAATGCAGAAAAATTTAAGAGAAACTATGTGACAGACTTTTTCAAAGATAACAGGAAAAGTAAGAAAGATTATGTTTGTTTTAGGGAGCTAAGGAATAGCAGTGGGAAGTAAGAGGTAGGGGAAAAAGACAAAGTATAAGAAGGAAAGGACAAAGTTTTATATACTAACACAATAAATAAAAGTCCTAGAAAATGAAAAATGAGGAAAGGTACTAAAACTGACATACAAGAAATCTCAGAGAAGCTGACATCTTGAGAACAGCAAAGAGGCAAAAGTATACCAGCCTAAAAATGTACCAGGATTTTCTGTTTATTTACAGTCACTAGGAAGTGGTGAATAGTGACATTTTATTTCATGTTGGCTAGAATCTGGTTTTCCTTAAGTTAAACTTTGGAAAGAAGCGTTCTGGTACTGCCACTTCTTTTCTACAAAAGTGCTATGAATTGTTTGTTGTTCACATGAGAAAAAACAGTTCGTTTGTTTGAAGACAGTTATCTGATGGACTTTGTTTACTTCCTCAAAGGATGTTAGTAGTGAAGGAAGAAGTGGAAGAAGTGCTGTTAACTCTTTTGTGAAGGAGTTCATCTTAGTTGAATTTACTGAAAATTTTCAGTGATGGCAGAAAAGTTTTCAATATCACAATTCATATTTTTCTGTCTAGATTTCGTCCTGGGTTTTATACTTTATTTCTCATTGCAATTTGGGCAATGCTATAAACTTGTAAAAAATTTTGTTGAATTCATGCAAACAATTTCTTACTACACTCTGTATAATGACTGTATGGTACCTGGCATTTCAAAAGTTCCTTTGTGAACCAGTACTGTCTATGAGTGTCTGCTACCTAACTTAATATTGAGAGCTGCTAGGGTTTTGTTTATTGGTAACAAGCAATAGTAAAGACATCAAGATTATACAAGCACTTGTTTACACGTGTGTGAGAGACAGACAGAGAAGCACAGCAAATTATTTTTGCACTTAATTTGTCAAATGTTTTTCTATGCCTCTTAAGGGAGTTTGCTTACCGACCTTTACCATGTTGTTCAAACTCCCAAATTCATTCCTGTTGAGTAATTTCTAAAATCAGGCAGCACACTGTGTTATGCATGAAATAGCAGTTGGGTAAGACACGAGTCTGTGGTTTTCACAGCCGGCTCTCAGGACTGGATGTCATACTGACTTTCAAAGTGAATACAAATCAAAATCTTCTTCCAGTAACTTTACAGATTATATCCAAGCTAAGTTTCCTAAGCTAAGTTTTTTCAGGTTTGTACACAAATGGTGCTTAGAGGGAGCAGTCTCCACATTAAATGCCTGTTCTACCCCAGATCCAGCCCTCCCAGGTCAGCTATCCATGTAGAGTGTGAAGAAGGAGGTACTATAAGGTGGCTTGAGTAATCATCAGTCTGTCAGGAAAAAGAAGAGACACTGTCATCACCAATGGTAACCACATCCTTGTCCATGAAGACTTTTCAGGGAGCACAGCAAAGCACCTGAACTGGGGTCCATGGCTGAGCTTCACAAGCTGACTGTATTGCTGGACCAGCTTGGGGGCAATTATATGGTCTTCCTGTCCCTCACCTGCAGCACAAAGGTTGTATGTGAACACAGAGAAGAGGTCTTGGGAAAAAACAGCAAAGACATTATCTTAAAACAAAATTAAAATTTTACTTTCTTTCATTTGTGCTAAAATCCTTCATGTCAGCATATCTTCTCAAATAGAATTCATATTATGACTCATCTGGATGAAGTTAACTTTTGAAATAAAATATATTTATTTAACTGTTAATGTTCAAAGATAGGCATTTATCATGGAGGAAATATTCTATTTAAATTATCAGTTTAAAACCTTTGTAAAATAGAAGTAGCTTACTGCGTTGCAATTTGGGAATTACAAGTTCCTTTCAAATGTAGGAGCTGTAGGCTGTGCCATATGTCACTGGGAGGATGTTTTCTCATATATTCACAGGAAAATCTTGGATTTGAATGATGAATTCTGTGAACTTGGCAATAGAGCGTGAGGAATAAAATAGAAGTGGCTAGCCTCAAACTCCCCTAGACAACTAGAAGCTAGAAACTTGCCATATGTCATTGACTTCCACGAGCAATGCTGAACAGCAGAATATCACCCTCTCTTGCAGCATTAAATACTGCCCAAAGTCATTAATACAAAGCAGATGGCTTTGTTGTTGATTAGAGCTGGTTAGAATCTGAAATTCCCATTCCAAAGGAAATTTTGACATTTGTATTTATTTTCACTGCATATTGGAACAAAACATCAAAATTTCCCAGTGGAATAGATATTAAAACTGATCTGGAAACACCAAGTTATTTCACTTCATTGGCGTTGAATTGTTTTCTCAATAATATCAAACCAGTGTAATTCTAAAATTAATCAAATATAAATGCCAAAACAAAATTAATAAACACATAAAATAACACTGAAACATTTTGCCATGTTGAAAGGAAAATATTAAATTGAAATTATAAATTCTGACATTTTTACAGAACTTGTTTTCTTGAATGTCACAAAACATTTTGATTTCAGCTGAGCTGCATTACCTAATGGAAATGGTTTCCACTGAAAAAATGTTCACCCAGTGCTGTTCATCCAGGGCCAGTAATGTACAGGATCATCTTGCAAGTCCAAGGATGTAAAGATTCTGAGAAATAAGACATGCACAAAGAGAAAATTAACACAATATATGCAGTTTGGGAACATCTTTGAAGACGGCTTTAAAAATTCCTACAACTCCCACGAAATTCCTTTAGTCATCTAGATCTCTCTTACATTAGCTCTCTTTTGTTCAGGCACTCTCAAGAGTGCTAAGTGCTGGACAAATCATCCTTGGCATGGACCTTCATATTTATGAACTTGTAAGCTCTGACATTATCTTGGTGCATCTTACTGTTTTCATCTCCTTAGCAAAATTCTGGTCCTGACTGCCAGAACCTCCCACTCCCAATCTCCAGTTGCCTACTTTCCTGGAGAAAGTTCCAGTAACTCTCTTCAGTATGGAACAAAACCTCACAGTTATTCTCCAGGTAGCAACCGTCAAAATCATTCCTTTCCCTATCATAAGAACATCTTAAAAAATATCTAGTTTGCCAGCTAATGGCTCTATTTTTTTCCAGTATCACGATTTAATTTTTTTTCTGTCAACACCAAGTCTCTGCTGTGGGATAGGAGACCATCTGCTAAAAATTTTTTTAAGGGTAGTATAAGCAAAAATGCCACTCTTTCAGAGTCACATGCTATTTATTTACAAAGATAAAAAAATCAATATCATGAATTCACATCAGCTTCTCCTCTTACTTTGTGCAACAGTAGCTTTCTGCTTTAGTTTCCACCACCCTCCACCAAGGTATTGCATACAAGATTACATAAAAGGACCAAACAAGATGTAGGACAGATTAGAAACCTGATGAAGTTGCTGCTGGATGAGTTTGATGACTGGTGTGCTCAGGTGCACTGGGGAAGATTATGTTTCTGCTGGTGAGTGTCCTGCACAAAGGAGAGAAGCCCTGTGGAAGAAAGGAGAATAAACCGGGTTTGACGTGGCTGGACATGTGAGTATCAGGATAAAGACAAACAGCAGTGACGCAGGTGTGTGGGAAGGGTGGCTTTTCTAAAGCACTCAGGCCCTTACTAGGTACCAAACTCAGTGGTGCTACTTTCTGGCAGGTCTCAGTTTACTGGGTACAGATGCTTT
This sequence comes from Phainopepla nitens, assembly GCA_013400175.1. Taxonomy (NCBI): domain Eukaryota; kingdom Metazoa; phylum Chordata; class Aves; order Passeriformes; family Bombycillidae; genus Phainopepla; species Phainopepla nitens. The sequence continues at coordinate 258,728 of VXBQ01014700.1, read as the reverse complement.
TTGAGAAACTACCTATTGCACAGGTCCCCATAGGGAAGGTATGTTTTGTTTGAGAAGCCTGAGTTTAATTGTGGGTACTGGGCACTTGGAAAAATGTGACCTTGAGCACTTTAGGAAATCTGGCCCAGAAAGGTTAACCAAAGAGACTTTAGGCTCACAAGTTTCTTAATAGGAAGCACAGTAACTGCAGAAAATTTCCATCATTTGGATCTTGATATATGGTGTTCTGAAAGAATGTTGATAGATAAAGTCACCTCCAGATGGAATAGGTGAGGGATTTTGCCAACTCCCTGCTGTTGGCTTAACACCCATGTTTGTAAATGCTGCAGATGTCCTGTGCTTAGTGAAACAGCTGAATGCAGTAAAATCTGGAAGGGCAGCCTCCTGAGGGTGGATGTTCTAATGTACTGTTAGCAAAGTCTCTCTTGCCCTTTGCCATACAAAATTAGGCAAAGACAAACATACTTTAACAAAAATACTATTTCCACAGAGTTTTAAGAAATCAAATACATAAATATATATCTAATTCCCAAAAGAGTCATCTGAAGTCTGCCGAGACAAAGAGTTAGTTATTTTAAAGACCTTAGATCATTCTACCCAGGGTTAATGAACAAAATGTTGTGGTTTTTTCTCGTACACCATATGGTAAAGTGTTGTTTCTCAACTTCACAAATGAATGATTATGAACCAAAAAAGCATGTGAATATTGGCATGGTTTTTATTGTGAGTTCTAAGAGAATTAGAAAGAAATGAAATTAAATAGCAAGACCTTTTCTAAATGTAAGAGAAGGGGTAAACAAATCTTGTTCTTCCTCTTTTGTCTGGTTTCTCTTTTTTTTTTTTTCCTCTCATTTCTCATTAAGGAAGAAAAGGTTACTTTCAAACCATTCTAGATGAGTGAAGACTTTGCTGGCTCTGGGGAATGACTGTCCAACACTTACTGCATCATTTTTTGCCCTGCTCATGGAGTGGTGGCAGCACTTCCCAAAGGGACTCCAGACAAAGCCCAGGACACTGAGAAAGGCTGAAGTGCTTGATACCCCACCATGAGCCCAGAGGAGTCTGCATTTACACCCTCTTACACTTTGGAGGTCACTATAGGATCTGGGAACATGGGTTGTTTTATATGTATCTCCAGCAGCCCCTTTTCCATGTGTCTTCACTGCCTGTCTACCCTGCCTGAGGTCACCCCTTAACTGAGCAGACAACCTTCCTAAAGATGTGCACTGTCTGAAGGAGCAGTGATTTTGTATAAAGTAAGAGAGCTTCATCTCCCCTCTGTGATAGCCAGGCTGTTGATGCAGCTGCAGCAAGGACCCGATTGCCAGAAGGTTAAGACCAGACCTAATTCCCCATGCAGTCAAAATCTAATGGGTAGAGGCAGCCCATTACAGACATTCCTCTTTGGTGGATAGATGTACACCAAATTTCAGTCAGGAGCAGCTTCAGAAACAAGCTCTGAGTCCTAAATGCATCTTTAAGATGGAAAGAGTGACTAGCCGTGAATGAGAGAGGAGTCACTGCACATTGTGACACGCTGTACAAATGCGCATAACATGCTCTTTTCCCCAACTCCCAGCATTGGAAATGCTCGTGTGCCTAGTCATCCTTTTTGTCCCACACACTCCACCTTCCAGGAGATGCTTTGGAAACAGAGACCTTTTCTGGAAGCCCCAGTGACGCTGAAGGCGATGCAGAGGTGAGGGGTGTGCACGTCAGCCCTTTCACTGCTTGAGACTGAAACACTGGTATTGGTCTCAAAACAGCTCCAGCTGAGACTGCGGGCATTGCTGAGAGTAACATGATAAGCACTAGGTGTTGTCTAGTTAACCCACTGGTGCTGAAGATTGCCCCAGCAGTAATGTACTAGTAATGTACTAATCCCCCTCCTCCTCTTTCACACCAGCCCTCATTGTTAAAATGCACAAAGGAATTATGATAAAGAGAAACAGGAGACAAAGTGGAGCAGCTGTAGCATTTCTCTACCAGGACAAATCTGAAGGGAGAAGAGCCTAGGCTTTTGATGTTTCCCATGAGCACCTCCAAGTTTGAAACATGGGAACTCTGTGCAGCTGCTCGTGCTTGGACTGCCTGCCCTGACCAAAACACAGAGCTATAAAGGATTTGCTTTTACTTCTTGTTGCGAGTTTCTCCTGGGGTAGCAGGAAAGCACAGAACAAATACTGTCAAGGGAGAAATTGGGGGCACCTTTGGTAGGGGAAGGATTCCCAGTAAGGGGCTGGAGAAACAGGAAGGTGACACTTGACAAAACAGGAACTTAAAGCAATGAAAACGTCAGGATCCTGGAATCAAACTAAGACCTTAAAACAAAACGAGTGAATATTGTGATGAACATGTGTGGAAGTACCAGTGGGCAACTGCATGGCACATGACCCCTCTTCCTTCTATTGATAAATAAATCATAAATACTGAATTATGATCCCATCCACACCTCTTCCTTGGGTTTTGTTCTCTTAATTTCTTCATTAATATTCATTCCTCTTCTTTGATGTCAGCTATAGTTTTAGCCAGAGGTATTTGGGTACTTGTTTTACTACACTATAAATCCGTTTACTGCTGTTCCTTCTGAATATTAACAAGAGAATGTCAGATTTTTTTTATGAATCTTGCTCATGAATTTCATCCGGTTTTTGCTCTTTGCCAACAGAAAGAGATAAATGGAGGGTGACAAGGCTCAATTTTTTTTTCTGCATGTATTTATTTTTTTGTTAAGTCCCTGTGTGGTTTTTAATAAATTTGGTTTTCTTTCAAAAATATGTTCCAAGATGCTGTTAAAAAAAATTAAGCAAAAGCCTTTCTTGGCAAGCATCTCCACACTGGTTACTTGAATGTGTGAAAACAAACTAGAAATGGCCAGAAGGAAACAAAGTGGCTGCTTCCAAGAGCCTGGGGGTTGATTTCTGTGGGATGGAAATAAAGAAAAATCTCTTGACCAGGTAGCACTTACACTTCACAGCAGGAGACTAAAACCAGAGAAGTTATTCTGCGCAGCACAACTGCTGCTGCTGTAATTATGCACGGTGTCCCATCAGCGGGATCCTGTACTGGAACTGGAATTTCCAGTGGGACAGTGGAGATTGGTGCTAGAGGTGGCCCTAAGGCTGTGAGTTGGGAGCTCAGCGATTGGTCACAGAGTCTCCTGGGCTGGAGCACACCAGAGATCAATGAACACATCCCTGCCTTGCTCACCCAGTCACACTGGAGAGCTCCAAGATCACAAGACAGTGCTTTGCCCACATTTACTGCTGGGTTTGCATTCATGATGAGGCCATGGCAACATCAGTGTTCCAGCCACAGGGAAGCAGTATACACAGGTGGGAAGGAAAGATATCATGTGAGATAGCTGTTGCTTTGAACTGTCTCATTCCACAGCTCATACAGCAGTTAGCAGTACTACAGCCCAAAGGAATATCTGACCTTATGAAAGAAACTTGACTCTTATACCAGACTGTGTTCACCAAGCCTTGACTTTTGTAAATGCATATAACTTCCCCCTTTCTGTAAGGGCATGGACGTAGATGAACCAGAGCTGCATTTGGAAGCGTATGTACACTGGATCACAAACAACAGCAGAGTTTGTAGAGACTGACACATTGTGGTGAACTGGTATTTGGTATCTGAAGCTTTACCAAGCAGTGAGAGAGCTGGCAGAGAGGAAGGAAAAGAGTAGTTCTAATATAGTGGAGTTTGATAACAGGGCAAAATTTTGGCCTGGAAGCCCTGGGGACACGCCCCCAGACAAAGTCTCATGCTCTGAGATGCACTGCGTTTCTCTATATCCTTGATATCCTTGATATCCCTCCACTTATTGCAGGGTAAGGGGATGCAGCACTGCAAGATTTGGTCAACCAGAACAGGGCAGCACCCCTCCTCTGAGCTTGTGACAGAGCTGAGTTGCACAGTGACAGGCAGAGAAAGAACTTGTAGGGGTGGCAGAAAGTGATGGCAGAAGAATTCAGCTTGCCAGAGCCCTATCTGCAGTGCTCTGGAGGCTGGGATGCAGTGACAGGAGAAGACTGCTGGTGGGTAGGATATGAAAGAAGGTGAGATCCCTGCCATTCCCAGATGTGCAGACAGCTTGAGAGATAGATGGTGTATATGAGTCCAGTTGTCACACATCCAAATTTTCAGTAATGATCTGACAGGAGGAAAAACCACAGCAGTGATGGTGAGTGGAGATTCGCACTCATACCTCAGAGTGGCATTGCCATGGGGGACTGACTCATGCTGGAGCACTGCTTTCTCACCATTGCCAGGTAGCAGAACTGGCTCAGAGTGATGCTGTTGTCCTGCTCAGCCTTCAGTTCATTCCAGCAGTCATCAGGAGCTTGTGCAGCTGCTTGGCAGAGATTGAAATCCCACGATTGCTAGTCTCGGGAAAATTCTCAAATTATGTGTTAGAAATATATTAAAGACAGCATTGCACCCATAAGTGGATTATTTCTTGGAAACAAGTCAAACTGTGTGTTAGAAACCAAGAAACAGAAGTTTCTGAAGACAAAAATCACAAAATTAAACTTTCATTGCTTCTTTCTGAAAAGTTTTCTGCTTTCATTTTTACAGAGTTGGTGTCTGTAGCCAAGCCTATGGTGTGATTCACCTTGCAGTTCCCACCAGAAACAGATCATGCAGGACTTGCTTTCAAACTGATTCTCTAGACCTTTGAGATGCTTTGTACCCTGTTAGCTATGAAGTACCCAATAGCCTAAAATTTCCATTTTCAGAGCAAGACTTTCCTGCACAAATGCCCCCTTTTCATCATATTTTTTCCCAGCACAAGACTTCCCCTCAGATTTAAGCCTAAATGAAAATTAAGAGCCTTGTTTTCTTTGGCAGACTGAGCTCAAGAAAAAAAAAAAGCACGGAGTTTTCTTTATGTGATGGGTGTCAAGTTTGAAATGTGTTGCTAGAACTTGCTTGTTATAGCAAACCTTCAACAGAAAAAATAAAACTTTTTTTTGAGGAAATATGTTTAGATATTTGCATTGCATGTTTGCACTGCGCTGCACTCGCTGCAGTGGGTTGGCTGCATGCTCCTGGTTGCATCTTTCCAGCTCTTGCAAGGTTGTTGCCTAAGAAGGCAGTGTGTGCCTTACGCTGAGGTTTCAGACTGAGGTAGCAACTGTGTGTGAGCAGCAGCAAGCTGCTGGCAAAGAGACACGTGGTAGCACAGGTGTTCACTGCCCTCCTGCCCAGCCAGAGCTCCCTGTGTGAGGAGAAGGCTGTAACAGCAGCCCTGTCCTGTCTGCACACAACAAACCTGCTGCACTGCAGGGCTGGTGCAGTGTCACTCTGCTTATGCTGAATCGTCACAGGCCAGTTGTCTATCAAACAACTGTGTTGTCTTCATCTTAAGAACTCAGCACATGGACCTGAATGGAGGAACTTTGAAGTATTTCCTCTAAGGAGCATCACCTATGACAGACATTTCCTCCAATAATCGGTGAACAGGGATGATTTCCATAGCAGCTGTGCAGCAGTGACACTTTACTTCCTGATAGTCTGTAGTTGTTGGCTGAAATGGTATCAACCTTTCAAGCCATAAACACACCACATTCTTTTACCAAAAAATATTGCCTTCAGAATTAAGACCTTAATATTTTGATATGCTGTTCTATGTAGCAAGTCATTCATATATATTATATCTAACACCATTGTATCAGAGAAGAAATTGCAGAAATGCAATTAAACATATTCATTAACCACTTAACTTCTCTTTCTTTGTACTCCTAAAACATCCATTTCTTGGTATTGTCGATATTTTACTTCGCCACTTTGCCATTGTGATTCTTTTAACTATTTACTTGCTGTATTTTTCACTTTTAATACTTTATTAGAAATTTGAAAGGTCTAGAGAAATGATAAAGTGTGAAAAGATGCCTAAAATCATTTTCACCTTTATTTTGTTCTGTGCATTTATTGCTGTCATTGTTAGCTGACATCCTCTTAGCTTACTTGCACTCTGCCCATAATCTAATCTATCATGAAGAGTCAGACAGCAGTCTGTGAAATGATTGTAAGGATCTTCAAGTGTCTTCAATGATTTTCTGTACTTGAACTGCAAAAGCATTTTGATCTGTTGTTGATAGATAGAATAGGCACAATAAATCCCATTGTCGTGGTTCCTAGAACACCTCCAATTAAAAAGGAACAATCTGGAGGGCAAAGAACATGATAAAAATTCATCACAAGTGGACTCTTCAATAACGCTGCTAGTTTTGACTGCATCACCTGGCATCACAGCAGCTGTGGTTTTCAATCTTGTACTGCAATTCACATATGGTTAGCTCTCCCCTTCTGCCTGGAGAGCACAGGTTTTTCTGGTTGTGATGTTGTGCAAGGCAGTGAGCTCAACTCTTCTGTGGTTTTTATTATTTGGTGAAAATATGTTGCACCTACAACATTGTGCAGCTATAAGGGCATTACTTTTTAGAATGAAATACAGTCTTATTGAAAACCTCCTGAAGGACACTGCCTACATTTTACCTCACTTTTTTATTTTTCAGAAGACTCTGGACTAGAAATGTGCAAGCTGAGTTTTCCATTTTCAAAGGTTGCATTATTAAGAAGCAGGATGGGATTATATGCCTAATTCTAGCTCATTCCTACCACAGCTGGCTTGCACCTTGGTCAGCACTCTTCCCTCTCTACTCTCTGGTCTGGAAAGTGTGCTGCCCTTGGCACTGCGGAGGAGCTGCCGGCCGGGGGTGTGGGCAGCTGCTACACACACTGGGGATTTACTGGGGATTTTGTGTTAAACTGGTGCCACTATAAACTGAGCCTGGCCACTTCCCTTGTCCAGTTGCTCTTCCATCCCGCTGTCAGACCCTGATCATGTTGTTTTGCCTGACATAAAGCCCTCTGGCTGCCCTAATGTAATCCCTTCCCTCAGCTAATTCCCAGGTTGTTTATTATGGGCCCTGTCCAACACCCGTGGAAGGCAACACAACGTTCAGCTGCCTCGGCAGCTGCTGGACCAGGCCTGTGGAGCAAGGACTTTTTTGCTATTTTTGGGATATTAAGAGCTTGGATTGCTTGAAAACTGTACAGCATGTTTTGATCAGGATGAAAAGACAAAAGGCAGTAGAAAAAATTACCTTTGAGATGGCATCTTCTACTTTTCAAGTGTTTTGGAGACACTCTGGAGGAAAAGATATTGTTTGGTCAACATAGTCAACCAAGCCTCTGAAAGTGTCAGGAGACGGACAGGCCCCCATGGGGCAGGATTCTTCACCCTTCCCATCCTCCTGTCTGTGAACAGGGAAGCCTGTTCTCCATGAACCATGTAGGCAGTGTGTTTAGACAGGACATATAGTTACCAAACTATGATGCCATTCGGTTTTTGCCTTTTTTCTTTCATATCTTCTCTGTATTCCTCAGACATGTATATTTGTAACTCTGTAGCCCAGTGTATTAGTGACTAGTTTTCCCAGTACTTTCCCATAGCCTTTCCCTAGGCAAAAAGACCAAATTCCAGAACTCCAAGCCCTGGGGCTACAAGGCCCCAGTGCTGTCTTGGTTCTTCCTGGGAACCAAGACCTAGAGTGCCGAAGAGAGAGCTCCAAAGAAAGGGCTTGACCTGAAGGAAAATTGCATCACCACTTGTCCTCCTAATTGGTGCTTTTTATCAATTATGCTAATTTCCTAAAACCTATGAAATGTATTCACCCCTAGAAGGGGTAGGCTTTTGTGGATATCTTTCCATAACTGCCTCTGAAGGCCTTCAAATAAATATCTGCTCTTATATTACATCCTTACTAAAATTATCTCGAGTTTCATTTCCAGGTTGGGAAAAAGGCAACAACTATATGTTACCAGACAGCCATCAGTGAATCTTGAAGACACAGATGGATCTAGGATGGATCCTGTCATTTTATACTTGAGAAATACAGCTTTTTGGTCATTCTGGTCCAAGAACACGGGAAATTAAGGAGTCAGTCCTCTAGCTGCCTTGGGGAGTTCAAATTCCTTGGGGAGATAGGGAGCTTCCCACAAGAAAAAAAAGTAGCATCAACCTAGGGGAACCTCAGTTTCTTCTTCCCAGTGCCAAACAGAAGAGACAGTAGATTAATTTCAAATGGTGGTACCTTCCTGAGTAGCTGCTTCTGTCACGTATCGATACTGTATTATTCTTTGTCTTTTAAAAGTAATATCTTGGTTGAGAAAGGACATTTGATTGAATGCTCATTAGCTATTCCAGTCATCATTATTAAATCCATCTCTGGGCCAGAAACTCCATTCTGACAGCAGTGTGAGTCATGTTTAAATTATTTTGCAATTCTACTTTAGTTATCCATACATCATATCTTAGTTGTGACTGTCATTTGCATGACAAATTCTCAGGCAGGTTTCTGTCAGTAGAAAAGGGCTTCCCACAGATCAGCATAATGTTAAGCTTCCAGTAAAACTGATGTTGCCTTTTGGAGCCAACACACTCAGGCTCCAAAACTTAAAATCCAAAGGCATCCATCATTAGTAAATGTGCTGCACAATGTGATATGTTCCAACTTGTCTCAAATGAAATATAATTAAGGTGATTTAATAGAGACAGTATCCAATATTTCTTAATAGTTAATTTAAGGGAAATGAATTTCCAGTTTCATTGTCTGGGTACTTTTTTCCCTTCATTTTTTTTTTTTAAGAGGTTTTTTCAAAGAGCAATGACCACCCAGATTACTATTTGTAATAGATCCAGTTTTTGGCTACAAGAAAGATTAAAAAACACAGTAATAATCTGAGTGAGGGAATCCACCATTGATAAAATCTCCTCAGATTTTATCTTAATTTTGAAGTAAAATGAGAATTGCTCTATGCCAAACAAAAGAGGCAGTTTCTGGGTTGCTTTCTGATTATAAAGATATATGTAGAGGGGCTTTGGAGCTACTGGTTTCAGTATACACTGCAGTTGCACCTTGATCCTATTTTGGAACACAGGCCTTTGTATCAGCCTGGTTTCCACCAGAGATACAAAAATTGTTTCTTGTTAGGCCAGGTCCTCAGGACAGCTGGGTTTCTGGGATGGAGGGTGTGCTGCAGCACACAGCTACTGGTTAGCTGTACCTTCCAACATCCATTGCTTACCTCATGATTTCAAGGGCAAAAGAGGATGGCAATCAATTCAGTGTAATTACTGTTCTCCAGACTGTCAAAAGACAACATAATCAACATGTAGATTAAGTTTATTAATTTTTTCAGAGTATACATGTAGTACTGGACATTCTCCAAGGTTTCAGTTGATACCCAAGAGTGAATTATCATCAGAAAACTGAGAATACAGCATACTGTTCTTCTACAGCCTCCAAGCTAATCAGTATCAATAATTAATAATAATTCATATGTGGTTTTTTTTTGCTCTGCAGGTAATACTTTAACTCCAATATGGGAAAGCAAAACAGCAAACTACGCCCTGAAGTCATGCAAGATTTGCTAGAAAGTACAGACTTTACAGAACATGAGATCCAGGAGTGGTACAAAGGCTTCTTGAGAGACTGTCCAAGTGGACATTTATCTATGGAGGAGTTTAAAAAAATATATGGAAACTTTTTTCCTTACGGGGACGCTTCTAAGTTTGCAGAGCACGTATTCCGCACTTTCGACGCCAATGGAGACGGGACAATAGATTTCAGAGAATTCATCATAGCCTTGAGCGTAACGTCGAGAGGAAAACTGGAGCAAAAGCTGAAGTGGGCATTCAGTATGTACGACCTTGACGGGAACGGCTACATCAGTAAGTCAGAGATGCTGGAAATCGTGCAGGTATGTGCTGCTCAGAGGCACCCCTGGGCTCCCTCCTTCAGAGCGAACGGGGAAGCAATGTTGCGCTGAGACACTGAATGAAAAAACTGGCAGCACTGGTTTATAATCTTGTATAACTGCTGGGATATAAAATGCTATTTCATTCGGCAAAGATTGTGTCACAATTCAAACTCCAGGTTAATATCCACTGCAAGTTCTTCCTGAGCAACAGGCTGCATGGATATTTCCTCCCTGGGAGCTCTGTTGGGCTCAAGCACAGCAACTAACCTGCTGATAAATGTGATTATCTAATCCTGTCAATTAATTATGAATAATTACAGTTAAACCAAGTAGGTATATTAGAACAACTAGGCAGTATACTTTTAAGGAAGGCAGGCTCCCTCCACAATAAGGAGCAAATCTGCCTTGAAATCATGTTATTGTGAAGAACCAGCTCACATATTGTAAAGGCATTTGGTCTGCCTAATTCCAGTGAGGTCTGCATTATTAGAATCATACTAGCTGTCTTCATACTAAGTTAACAGTATAGATAAACCTTATCTGAGTAGATGATGATTCCATACATTGCTTCTTCGGTCGTGTTTTCTTGTGTTGTTAGTAAGAGTCCCACATCACTGGCTTTCTCCAGCATGGTTTTGCCCTTGAGGCACATCACTCTACTGAAAGACTTAAAACATTTTTTGTATGGCAATGTATTTACTCAACTTGAATCTGTATAATGCAGCACTGTTTAAAAAAAAAAGAAAAAGCCTGTTATCAAGATCCTTTCCTTTCCCTGGAAATTTTGAAGTGCTAACACTGTGTTATTATTCAGACTTATATTTGCGCTGAAAACCAAGGCAAAGTAATGCACACAAATGACAGGCTGTGATGGCAAGCTGCATGTAGGGAGTCAGCCTAGCTGGTGGTGCTCCTGTCTTTCTACCAGGGCCCTTCTCACATCCTTCAAACACTGGCCAATACCAGCACTTGCGCTGCTTCAGCAAGTTCAAATGCAAAGCTCAGCTGCAAATCTAGAGTTTGTTGTCTTTCACTTAGTCTGTTTTGTGTTCCTGTGTCTGAGTTGAGGAGCAGGACCTCCCTGTCTGTGCCACGACAAACCCCATGGAATATTTGCACTCGAAGATCCTCTGTTCCTTACAAATCTCCCTCTCCCCTAGGCAGGGTAAACAGCCTGTCAATTACTGTTTTTCTGGCGATATTTCTTCTCATGAAAAAGCAAAAAGAATCCCAAAAGAACTAACATAGTACATAGGAAACACAAGGAGCCAAAGCCAGGTGACTGCTTGCTCCTCCAGAGGAGGAGACACCCCAGGGGCCACAGGAGCCTCGCTGCTATCAAGGAGCCCGGGAAGGCACCCAGGCAGCACAAACCCCCCAGGCAAGGAGACCTACAAACAGGCAGAGCAAGGCTGCAAATTTGTTGATGTCAAATGGAATGAAAATATCAGTGTCTGGATTTTCTGTAGCGAGCAAACAAGGACCAGCAAAGCTGGAAGCTTTTTCCAGTTACCTCAGATCTGCTTGCCAGCAAGTCTAGAGGCTGAAATGCTCTGCCTCCTCTTCATATTTATGTCAGTAATCACAGCATTGTCCTTTACAGCCATGATACCATCACCAAACAAAATTGCAGCTTAGGGATCAGAGTAGGGCGACATTCTGTCAACGTGTGTGTCCAACCCGAGCAGCACCATGGGTGTGCACAGCCCTCAGACTGGCCCTCCAGCAATCCCTCTGCACTTCTTGGGGGATTTGACTCTCTCCTCCCTTCAGACTGAATGTGAAACTCATGCATGATGCTTATAATCTTACCTCATTTTGAGAGACTCAATTTTGAGGGACTGCACAAAAAGCAGTAATGGAAGTGAACAGCCTGGAAAAGTTATTTCTGTACCTTGGACTAGCAGCAATTTTTAAACCGCAAAAGCTGCCTTTTCTGTGATGGAACTTCCCATAAGGCAATATGCTTGTAGATCTCACCCTGTTCTCCTCTTTCAGGTTGTTTTGAATGTATTGGTCTCCCTGTATTGCACTGGTCCCCAGGACTCCTCCCAGTGGGACGGGATTTGTTGTGTAGTCTCTGGAAACATGTTCAGCTGATATCTGAAACTCAAGTAGATGAGAATATTTTCTTGCTTTGTTGAGAGGTTCCTTAGATGTAGAGTGATTAGATACAAAAAGCCAGCAAACAACTATCACTTTCATTTATGAAAGATGATTGTTATTTCATATGGAATGACAGAATTCTATATCAAATGTCTTCCTGGGAGCCCTTAGCCGTCACAGTTTTTCTGAGAGTGAAAATCAGAACTCTGACATATCTCTGATATATGTCTCAAAGGAACCTATTGCAAGTCCCTTATCTAGCATACATTTGCAAATTGAAAGAGCAGGATTATGTTTTCATTGGGACTTTTGCCTGAGACAATACATCAAAATGAATGCTAAAAGAAACACCTTTAGTCTAAAAGTCTCAGTTTCACAGAAAAATACTGTCCCTGTTACTGTGGGGACAGTAAATAGCATAGGGGCAAGGCACACTTTTCTTCTTTTTCAGCCTGCTTTTCTTCATGCTGTGAAAGCCCTCTCTCTGCAGTGATTCCCACTGTTGTGCTAGTGCTTCCTTGCATTTTCTTTCCATTGCTCTGGCTAATCTAACAGCACTGCAGGCTGTGCAGGCATTGCACTCTTGCTCAGCAGTGCATTAAGGAGATTGAGATAACAGTGGCAGCAGCAGCAGCACTGGAACTGCTAGTTCAGATGTTCCTCAGGAGCCTTCGTGCCTGGCCAGCTGCCAAAGAGATGAAGGTGAATGGTCCATAACAACTTCCTAAGGCCTGTTTTCCTTGCAAAGGGATGTGCTAGATGGCAAAGCTCCTACATTCCTTTAAGCTATGTACACCATCATGCCCTTAACCGTGCAGGCACAGCCCAGTGCACTCACCAGGCCTGTCCATGAGCATCCCTAGGCCAGTCTCCAAAAATCCCTGCTTAGAGATCCACATGGAGCCAACTGCACAGTTTGAAAGCTGAAGGACTTTAGTGGTGGTCTGACAGTTGTAGAGCCTCAAAAAAGAAGGTCCATGGGATACTGCTGTACTTACCAGGCATAGCACATCTGCAGACTACTGTGGGAAGAGGCTTCATAGCCTGCCCTCTTGACAGACCTTGTCTCTCAGACTCATGTCTCAGGCTTTTCATGTCTCCCATATGTTTACCTATAATCTAAATAGCCCAGTCCAATCAAAAATAGCTGCAAACCACTTAGAAGATTTGTTCCCCTTGCTGAAAGAAGGACATATTTGGCTAGTCTCTTAAAATAAGAGTTCAAATGAGAGATGGAAACCTTGTTCTAAAGGATACATTTTTTCACTGAATGGACTCAAAAGGCATTTTAAGAATACTGAGCAGAGACAAGAATAACACTTTCAGCTTAATAAAAACAGAGCACACACGTTTCGCTTGCTGGGATAGCTTATTTGCAAGCCAGGAAGAAACAGAAACTGGTATGGGAAGAAGCAAAAGCTGATATGGCTCTATAAAGACAGTGTCAAAAATCTCCACGAGATTGAGAGAAAAACAATTTTTTCAGGCCCATCATTCACTTCATGAGACTTCTAGTCATCAGAATTTGTTTCAACAGAGTAAAAAGGATCGGCTGAAAATTTGTGCTGTCAATGCTGCTGCCATCACTATAATGAGCTTTTTGACAGTTTGCCAAGTATACCAGAAAAATGCAGCCCTCACCAAAGCTTCTGGCCTGAGTGCAGCCATGGCAGCCAGCAGCTGGGAGCAAAATCTGTGTGAATGGCCAAAGGGATGAGATTTGCCCTAAAATCACTCATTGCTGCTCATCCACATGGAGCTGGAAAATCAAAGGAGAGAGTTCAGCAGGGCAGTAGATGAAGCTGGAGCCTGTGCTTGCTCCAGCAATGTGCACAGGGCTCTGGAGGCACAACTTCCTGTGGCATTCAGGGGTGCCAGGGAGCTGTAATGAGCACTTCTGTCAGAAGTTCACCTATTGAAGCTGCCCTGAGTCACAAGGCTGCTGACAGGTATCAACTTCCAGTGCTGAATGCACGGATGGTTTTCAGCCCAGGTTCTGGGAGGTTGAGGAGTTGCACTCCATGTGGAGTGGAATCCCTGCAGCCTTTCAGTCCCAGGTCCTGGCCCAGGGTTAGTACAGCCCAGCTCTATGTAATCCACACATGAAACCAAATTCCTTTCAGAGCTTGCTCTTTCAAACATACAATAGTTTTGTGTAGCTGCACTGAATTAATATGGGGGAAGTCTCAAGATTCTTAATCAGCTTTAGCTGGCTTTTACTTTGGGAAAACTTCCCAATGAACTTCTGAGTAAGGACATAAGAATTTGTCCAGAGTAACCATTTTCAGCATGAAAGGAACGCTTACTATGTTATTCCCATCTGGCTTTCCTAGAATATCTCATCTGTTATTCCCTTCACACGCCTCTGTGAAAAGGACCCTGTAGGATGAAGTCATCCTGAAGTGCTTTTTTTGTCCTAAAAATCTGCATATTCTTACTATGGTTACTTTGATCAGGGTAAACATGCCCTCACTCCCAGTCTGGGGCATTCCTCCCACACTTTCAATGCAGATTCTCTGCTTTGCTGTCCTCTCACCCAGAGAGAGGGAGTGACCCCTCCACCTCTCTTCCTACCCCAGACAAAAGCCAGACAGCTTCAAATGCTTAAACACTGGCAGATTTATACGACTCATCTCTGCTCTGACCCTTGCGAGCCTTGCATGCTGATGAGGATGAGCAAGGTCTAATTTCTTACTGTCCACTCTCTCCATTTTTTTCTTTCCCTTTTCCTTTCCAGCTCCCTCATCCCTGTGCTTACGTGCTTGCATGTTCATCCTTTCTTCTGTGCTCCTGGTATCAGAGTATCATGGTTGTGTGGACAGCATCCCTGCCTCTACTGAGGCACTGCCCAGTACTCTGGAACACTGATTATCCTGGGAGATGTGAAGGGTGAGCTGTTGGCAGAGGAGAAGCCAGCAAGATGGTCAAGGAAGCGGATGCTCCCTGGTCTGAGTGTAAAATGTCTGTGCTGCTTAGTGGCATCCTCCATCTGTGCTGTTACATTCCTGGAGCCAGCCCTTGGGGATCCTGAGACAGATGATCTGAGCTGCTAAGGCAAACTGCCTTCATGAAGGGAGAAAGAGGAGAAGGGTAACCCAGTGAGAAATCTTGGCTTGCACCAAGGACCCCCCTCCCAAAGCAGGAGGAAAGGAAGAACAAATAACTAAAGCACTCAGGTGACAGCAGGTGACAGCCAATGAGTTGCAGTGGGCAGCAGAAGGGGCCAGTTGGACCAGGGCAATGCTGCCTGGAACTGGGATGTGCTGCTCCTCCACATGGCTGGGAGGAACCCCCAAGGCCACCACCCTGCAGCCCTCTGAGTGCTGCTGCTCTCCCAGGTGTGGTACTGCAGAGATACCTAACAAAGCCCTGCTGTTTACTGGTGCTGCACGCTTATGTTTGCCAGCAAGGTTTGGATCAGCAGTGCAGAGACAGATCCTCATCCTTGTTTTAAAATTAACATTACCCTTCTTTCAGGGGCAGCTAGTACCAAAGGTGTCTGATGCATTTGTCTGTGCAGAGAATAGCTGTGGTGGTAGGGCTGCTCTGTGGGACCAGGACATCTGGTCTCTGTGGAGCGAATTGTGAAAGGGATTTTGAGCGGAGCACACACACCAACCCCCAATGAAAAGGCCATCTCCCTCATGGTCCAGCCTTTGTTATCTGTGAGATGCAGCAAATGCAAGGAGTGAGTCACTGCTCTCCCCACGGACAGGGTGCTGACAGGGAGGGAGAGAAAGGACATGGGGGAGAAGCAAAGGCAGGGTGAGGAGACAGGTGTGGTGAGGTAGAGGATGCTGTGTGGCCAAAGCATGGAGATCCATCACAGCACAGGACAAGACCTTGGTGGTCTGGCTTTTCCTCCAGGCTCTGAGAGCTGCCATTGCCTAATGTGTTGTACAAATGATAAATTTGTCTGAAGACTGTTTTAATAAGGAAAAATGTAAGTTAGTCCAAAACCCAGCTGTGTTTGACCATGACTACATAAGGAAACACAGTATTTCATAAATGGGCATCCCACTGAAGAGGGGAGCTGCATGCACTGGTGGCACCCAGCACCCTCCAGCTTCCAAAGAGGTCTTGCTGGTGCTCTGAGGATATTTTCTGCCCGTTTCTGTCATGAGAAGATCGTCGTATCCTTGCGTCAAGGTAATGTGCTTCTTACCAGCTCTTTGCTCCTGTCTATCACACAGGCAATCTATAAGATGGTTTCTTCTGTAATGAAGATGCCAGAAGATGAGTCAACACCAGAGAAGAGGACTGAGAAGATCTTCCGCCAGATGGACACCAACCGTGATGGTAGGCGCCCTCCAGGTGGGGTGGCTGGGGTGGCCAGGCACATGGGACAGGGTGTAGGCAGGCAGGACTTCACCTTGCAGGGCTGCTTTCCCAGGGATTTTCCTGGGTTCCCCAGCTTCCTTCCATCATGCTTATCCAGGGGCTGGGCAGGTGTGCTGCAACCCACCAGGTGTTTCTTTTCTAGGAAAGCTCTCTCTGGAGGAGTTCATCCGAGGCGCCAAGAGTGATCCGTCCATAGTCCGTCTCCTGCAGTGCGATCCCAGCAGTGCCGGGCAGTTCTGAACCTGTACTTTGGATGAATTATGTATCTGCTTTTTTTTTTCTTGCCAAACAACATTCATGGTAGTGTTGCCTCTGTATGGCCAATTATGCCTTCATTCGTGGCATCTTATAGCTTATTTTGTTGTGGATTAATTATAAGAATGCTGAATTGCTCTTAACAATTTGTCCAGAGCATGGGCAGTACTGTTTTAAACAGATATTGTGGTGTTATCTTTGTTTTTAAAATTTCATTTTGTTTTTTTGTTTGTTTGTTTGTTTGTATCTGTTCTGGAAAGTACATGTTGAGGAGGAGTAAACCAACAACAAACCCCTTGGCAGCAAGACACACTGACAGATTTTAGATTGCTGCTTTAGTTGTTAGGTATTCACCTGCAGGACCTGAAAGTGTAGTAAGGCTGAACCAAAGGGGTTGTGATGGGTGGGGTAGGATTCACCTGGAACCTCCTTTCCTGTCCAGGAGGCACCAGTTCAGATCAAAGACAGGACTGGGGAGAAGTATGAAAGTGCAAAATGTGTGTGGGGTGTATCATCCACTCCTATGCCTCGTTGTTTCAATGCTGTGAACACTTTCCAGGTTGTGAAGGAGAAGGGACAAAATGAAGGTTCACATTTTTTTACTAGGTTTACAGTGGTTGAAGTCATATGGCTTTATCTGAAAATTCAGCAATTTGCAATCCTGATCTCCTAATCCTCAACTGACAATACCTCTTGCCATTTGGGATCAGCAAAAGCAGACACAGATATGAAAAGCTGGGTCTTGACGATGAATTTAAGGGAGATACATGTTGAATGTGAAATTTTAAGGTTAGTAACAAAGCAGTTGCTACTAGGAAGAGTGGGCATTCACGTGAGGAACTCACGGACACCTGCAAGCAGCTCCAGCTAAGGCACATCTGCTGTTCTGAATGCTCTTGCACAGCAGGAAGTTTTGGGGGTGTTTTTGTCTCTCTCCATGTAGCTAACAGTTTCTGGGCCTGCTCCTAGGGGAAGGCTGTCATCAAAACTTGTTTTAAACATAAAATTGTAGCATTTATATTTCATTTATTTTAGTAAAGTTCAAAAAATCTGTACTGAAATGAGGAAATGGTACGCTTTATGATATATTTATATATATAAAAATTAAAACAAAAAAAGATCAGCTCTTGAGAGAAATGTTGAATGTTTATCTTTCTGCCTAGGTGCAGGAGTTCTGAAATTTGCTGCTGCAAAATTTTATCCTTTGGTCAAAGTTGCTGTATGCAAAGCTAGTACACACATGTGGGACTTCTTAGGGACTTTACAAGTGCAGCTGCAAAAGAAAAGCTGGAAAAGCTTTAGCAGCAGGAGGCATTATGCTGACTAAATTGGCATTAATCAGTCATTAGCTGAAGTCTGCTTTGTGATCCTGTTGGAGAGCTACCCGTGCAGGCAGTGCACAGTGTTGGGAATTCATGAGCTCGTTAGAGTAACCTTTGTCTGACAGGCAAAGCTGGCATTTTGTCAAGTGACCTTGTAGATGCTAATCCCCAGTAGCCTTAATTTAAAATAAACCAAGTAAAAGAAGTCTGCTTTGCAGATGATGATTAGCTAAGTACTAATTAGAAGTCATGAATAAGTAGTTGAGCATAAATAATTTTCTGTGGAACACTAGCTAGCATGTACAATAACTGACAGAAGCAATCCTATACTTAATTTTTCCATACCATTTGCTTTGCCCAGTGTGAAGGGCAAAGCATGTTAAAAGAAAATAAAAGTAAATTGAAAATAACACTGTTAATCAGTTGTACTAAATTTTTTATGAGTGGCTAATGACAATAAATGTCTTCAGGCACACATCTTTGTCTCAAACAATCACAAAACTCCAGCTGATTATATATTTCCATTACATTCATACACAATACTGAGCCAAGATGAGTGTGGGAAAATAAGAAAGCACAGGGGGCCCACCAACAGACACAAACAGATTTTAATACCCAGCATTTTCAGGGGTTACAAGCAATACTGGAAAGTTTTGCACCAGTTCATCTGGCTGATAAAATGTTCCCTATCTCCTTCTCCCAAATCTTAATTAGACACCATGTGCACAAATCTAACCCTTTGAAGGACAGCCTGTGCTTGCCTTCTTCAAGGTAATTTTCTGCTTTACACAGAGAGGTTCTGGCCCTCTCTCCCATGTCCATCACCTCATGGATTTTGTAAGTCGTGTACTTTAGGGCTGTTTTTCAGCAGAAGAAGCCTGGCCAAACTGCTGGTGATTGCTGAAGGAAGGCAAGTGGGCATGCACTGATCAACGCCCCCTCTGCCAGGCGGGCATGACCAGTGCCCCCACCCCAGTGTTTTTTTGTGTGCTCCATCACCACCCCCACGTGCACAGGACACGGTGACCCCAGAGGATCCCTGCTGAATTTCCAGCCTCCTGGCTCAGTGCAGGCACCCACATGCAAAGCAGCCCAGACCTGTGGAAGCTGGCATTTGCTGAAGGTGAACTCAGATACCTTCTACAGTTCCATCTTCTTAATGCTGTGAAAGCAGTTACATGTGACTGAAGCTTTTAAAATGTTTCCTTTAAGTGACTGCATATCACCTCTTTTCTGGCTCAGAAGCTAATCTCTCAGTTTGTTTTTGTTCAGTAATTTTGGGGTGCTGGGCCAGGCTCGCCTCCCATGTTACTCCTGTACAGCATGTGTTTGAAAACACAACCTGTGCTGTGACCCCCAGCCAGCAGAGATGTAATGCTTCCCACTGTTCACAAAATTTGGAATAATAAGAACTAGCTTATAGCTGAAGAGGACATAGCTGGAGATAAGGCTATTGTCTAAACACTTACGGAGTGAACTAAGGTTATTCTTTTACCTGACTGCCACTGATGATTGGTATTATTTTAAATTATTAACTCTTCCTTTCTTTCTCTGCCTCTGCATGTACTTAAAGAGTGATTCGTAGCTGAAGTTGTGATGAGAACATCTGCAGGCCTCAAATTAGCAGGACAGCAGTAGTGTGCTGTGCCTCAGATTGAAATTTTCTGCTTTGCTGTCATTTGCATTTGTAATCATAACTGCCTTCATAAAGCTTTTGAAGGCAAAGTGGTGTATCCTGTATAAAATAGCAGAGTAAGTCAGACTTTTGAGTGATTCATTAGCAATATCTCCTATACACAGGAAGGATGACAGACAGCACATGCTATTTCATATCACTTCTCAATTTTGTAGATGCAGTCTCTAGTTTTACTTGCATGTGCAGCCCTCGCTGTGTGTTCTCCAAAGGAATTAATGAGTACCTCTCGCATGTAGACTGAACTCATGGAAAGCGCCAGTCCCATTTATCTGACGTTCTCAGTCAGCTTGTCAAACTCTGGGCCAGAAGATGTGAAGTGAGGACTATGACTTGTGAGTTTGGCAGTTGCCTCTCGTTGTTTTAGGGTGCTTTGAGAAGGGAAAAGGGAACACAACCCTTTTAAAACCAGCACACGTGTTCTTGTGAGCGCTTAGAGTTTGAGAGAGACTGAAGAAATATTTATGGTTCAACATTATTTGAAGCTGTGTCAGTTCACAGTTCAATGACATTCCTGAGGTAGCCAGAGCTATGCTGTTCCCTTGCAATTCTTAGGAGCTTGTAGGATTTTTATCTTCTTCCTTGGGCATTCTAACCTTTGTTGTTCTGTTGTTCATGAGGCATGACCTCCACGTTTTCTGCTGCTTGAAACAGTAGGCCAGAAGTGTGTAAATTTCGTAGCTGAATGAGATCTGTGTGCAGAAATATTGCACACCAGAACAGGAAGTAGTCACACATGACCAAGCCCCTGTGGTTTGAACACTGCCCCTGGGGGATGAGCCTCAGGACTTCTCTTTTCACTGTTGGCAAAAGTGCAATAATGTGGCTTAGCTTGATTTTTGTTTCACTGCAGATCAGGTTAAGTCGCACTACCTTGCATTTGCTGTGGGCAGAACCTTGTCTCGGCTGACTCATGGAAACTTGGTGAACTGTGGTAACTTGATGTTGAGCCCTAATCTGCAGACTAAGCTAAGATGAGAAGGCGGCCTTGGCCACACGGCTCAGTGCATGTGAACCAGAGAACACGGTGACAACTGGCAGGTCCCTGGGGACATGTGGCAGCGAGAAGGGAATCTCCTGCCTCAGAGCAAATGCCCTGAGCTGAGCTGCCTCCTTCTTTTAGAACTCCCTCCTTTTTTAGCACCACTGGTCTAAGATGCAACATGATAGCAATATAGCAGGTCAGGATCAGGGTGGCATCCTTCAAGAGTTTCCTTTTGCAGTTTAGCCTACAAGTGCCAAGTGAAGCAGTCAGATAAGTCTGATTGTTGGCTGGACGAGTCTTCCTGAACATCCCGTACACCAGCACTTCCTTTCGTCTTTCTCATGGTGCTCCCTCCATTTCCTGGCATGGCAGTCCTTGGGCTCAGCAGTTAGATGTCAGGTACCTGGTGCAAGACTGGTGGAGAAGAGTGTTTCACCTGCCCTTTGCCAGAGGTATTTGGATGCATCCTTTGCTCTGTGTCTTACTAAGCAGGATCTCGTGTAAGAGTCTGAAAGTGGGGAAAGTTGGTTTTCTTGGTATTGCAGGCAGAACTTGCGCTTAGAAACGTGGAGAAACTTAGCAAGTGCCAGAGAGCTGAGCAGTGCTCAGAGCTGCACGCAGAGTTTTACACTGATTGTGCAGTAGGCAGGTAAGATAAACAGCAGTGATACATCAGACACATTGTGAGCTGTGCTTCGAGATAGGGCTTGACTAGAAATGGCACCTTCTATGTGAGCAGCTCTGTCTGCTGCATATTCTGTCAGAGGTGCTGGCAAAATACACTCTAAAACTAAGCAGCAGAGCTGTTCACTGTACCCTGGCAGGCATTGAACCAACAGCTCCCAGGATGAGCAAAAGGTTTTCCCTGAGTGCAGTTGAGGACAAAACATTGCCTGTAGGAGTTCATTCCCAGTCATGGTAGAAAAGAAGGGAAAGCTCCGTAGACTCTCAAAGCCCTGGTGTCATTCTGTAGGCTGGGGACAGTGGAATGAACATCTGTGTTTGAAGCACATAGAAAAGACAACAGGGATTGTGAACTGGCATGGAAATCAGTGACATCAGAAACCAGGACCACTGCTGAGGGACTTCAGAAGCCATTAGGTGCCCCTGGCCTTCAGAGCAGTAGAACCATCAGTTGGGTGCACAATCTTCTTGCCCCATGCAGAAACTAGCCATTTCTACTATGGGTGTCTAAACAGCATCCCTTTTTCCATCCTGGCTTTTGCTGCTGTTGTTTCCAAATTATTCATATTGAGAAGTTGTTTCTGGGGTGAGGATTTTCACAGGATAAGGCATAAAGCTTTTCAGATGTACTGTCCATATCTTAAGCTGGAAAGGCCAGATGCAAGGGGCTTCTCATTGTTTCCCACAGGTTGTGTTACTTCAATGTGTAGCTGGGATTAAGCCTGTAAAATTCTGACTAATGCTGACTAATAAACAAAGCAAAAAAAGAGCTTTAGTTGTAGTGAACGATGTGAAAAGACCAGAGAAATGAAAAACTCTAAAGACATCCCTGTCTGCAGCCCAGGGTCTGAATTTGCACGGTGAAACCCTCTTAGCAGTAGCCAGCACAGAACAGCTCCTCTACTCCAGCCAAGTCAATGGTACCTCCTGGTCTGCTTCAGCCCTGTGTGGCGAGGCTGGGGACTCTGGGTCCTGCCACAGACATGGTCATCTGAGATTATTGGGCAGGCTGAGGGCTTCCTAGATCTCAAGGCACACAAAAGCCACCCACTCTGCATGGTATTCATTTAGTGTGCACCTGAGATGTTTCAGATCTTCCCCTCTTGCCCTGACCTTATACAAAAGATGTTCTCACCTTCCCAGGGCATATGCTCAGGGTGTCCAGCTCTGCAAGTCTTTGCAGGTACCTCCTAGTGCTGTCCCCAGCCTCTGTGTGACAAATAACAAACACCAACCCTTGACATGTGGAGCTTGATGCACTTAAATGGAACAGCTTCTGATTTGGTTTCCCGTCTTTGGCCCAGCTGTGCCTACCACACTATTTATTTCCTATTATTAAGTAATGGCAGTACTAAACATTTTAAAGGCACACTGAACCTCTGAAACAACATGGTTTTCATTATGGTGTACGTGTTTTTTGAGGCACTGCAGACTGAATCTGCCTGGTGCTCGCTCTCCGCTGCCCTGGTCTACTCCACAGAGAGCTGGCTGGTTTCTTCCAGGCTGGAGCAGCACCTTCCTATGCACCCCATGCAGCATGCAGTGCCCCAGACCTGCAGGAGCACCCACGGGCTGTGGACCAAGAGAGAATTTTGGCTGTTATATCAAGCGGAAACTCTGCCTGCTATCTGTCAAAAACAAGTGCTGGGGGTGTGACCTTGGTTTTCTCCTCCCTGGGGACTGGGGTTTCAGCAGTGTTCAGGGTTGGCCTCATGTTTCCCCACCAAATGGGATGACAGGATGATGGTGATTAGTAAACCCACCTGAGAAAATCCTCTTACAGTCTAAACTTCATTTGTGCTGCTCATTGGCTGCACTCAAAGGGAAGATTAACGGGTCCAGTGTGGTGGTTTGGAAGAGAACTTGCAGTTCCTTGCCACCACCACCTTTTTATTTCATCATTATTCCTATTTCCAGGACAACGAAATAGTTTTTTATTAGTATCTGGAAGAAAAAGAAAAATCAAATCTAGGGTTTCAATCCAGTAAGGATCTAAGGAAGGTTACTAAAGACATCATGCTTAATGTTGAATGTTCCACAAAATCATGTTTCTTTGGTATTTTGTGTTTAATTTTCTTATTCATGTTTTAGACATGTTTGTGATTTATTTCATTATTTGGATCCTCTTAGATTCAGGCCTGCTGGTCCTTCAGCTCTTATGCAGAAATCCCAATGATCCCAAGAGCAGAACCGACTGAGCAATTACTAGCAAGGTGGGCACATTGTGCCTGGTAAAAATGAAGAGCTTCATTACCTTCGAGATTTTTTTTTGTTTGCACATTTTCTTCAAGGAGACAAACTGAGCTGCGTTTCAATATGTTTATCTCTTCCACTTTCTCACTTCAGTTCCATCCAAGCAGTCTTGTATTTAATATTTGTATATTCAGCATTATTTTGCTCTTGAACCTGAAGTGACCAATATTGTCTTCCTCTGACAGGAGTACTTAATACCTTTTGATTTTTAAATATGGCTGAGTGAGTGATGTGATGGATGGAAAAGTAGTCACACATTTGTGTGGTGGCTTTGGCTGTTGATAGAGTTAATTTTCCTCACAGTAGCTAGAATGNTGAGTGATGTGATGGATGGAAAAGTAGTCACACATTTGTGTGGTGGCTTTGGCTGTGATAGAGTTAATTTTCCTCACAGTAGCTAGAATGAGGGTCAGTTTTGGATTTGTGCTTGAAATAGTGTTGACAACAGAGGGATGTTTTCATTATTGCTGAGCAGTGCTCACATGGTGTCAAGGACTTCTCTGCTGCCCACCCCACCCCATCAGCAAGAGAGCTTGAGGTGCACAAGGAGATGGGATGGGACACAGCCAGGACAGCTGACCCCAGCTGACCCCATGGTGTCATGCTCAGCATATAAAGAAGTAAGGGAAAGAAGGAGGAAGAGGATGACGAGTTCAGAGTGATGCCATTTGTCTTCCCAAGTCACCATTACCTGTGGTGGAGCCCTGTTTTTCTGGGGATGGCTGAACACCTGCCTGCCCATGGGAATTGGTGAATGAATGTCTTGCTTTGCTTGTGCATGGGGCTTTTGCATTCCCTATTAAACTGTCTTTACCTCAGCCCATGGGTTTTCTCACTTTTACCCTTCCAATTCTCCTCCCCATCCCACGAGAAGGGAGTGAATGAGTGGCTTTGTGGGATTTAGTTGCTGGCTGGGATTAAATCACAACAATTTGTTTAAATTTGGGCAGATATTTTTGATGTTGTAAAAACTAATAAATTGAGATAAAACATGGCCAAGAGCTGAATGGATCAAAGTGTCCAGTTCCTATTTAAGTCCATGACCATTCCACAGGGAGAGCTCTCTCTGTTCCCTCAGGCTGTTGCCTCATTGCAGCATAGAGTAGACATAAGAAATCAAACTTTTAATGATCTACTACAAGCAGACTCACTGCAGCAGCATGGAGTTCAGTATATCCTGTGTCTTGGCAAAATTAGATACCTCTCTAGATGAATGCTTTGTAAGCAAACCTACATATCCTGAGGAAGACTTTTACTATTCAGAAAGGAGAGGGACAACTATGAATTAAATTAATTTGGTCCGCATATTTTTCTTACGGCTGTCTAGAATTGCAAGTGTCCTGTGTGTTGTTGCCTGTAGCTGTTGTGATGTGTTAATTTCCCCCCCTGGTTCTGTTGTAAGCTCAGCTGGTGGTATCCTGAGTCCCCAGCTGGTTCTCCGCCAGGCAAAGCCCATGAGAAGCACATGTAGAGGCGAGCAGCTTTCAGGTACACCAGGGGCAGCTTTTGGGGACGTGGCCCTGGGCTGCTCCATGCTTTGGGAGTCTGTACCTACAGAGCAGCATGTTAAACCCACCGGATAAAATGAAAGTAGATGATCAGGCCACCGAAGGAGACGGAGAATTTGGCGGAGGGTTGTGTATGTTTTGTGCCCCCCAGCACGTGCACGGTTCCCCCAGCTATTAACTTCCAGTTAGGACCTTTCCTGAGCTCTTAGTGTTAGAATAAAGTTTTCTTATGCTGATGATGTATTTGTATTATGCAACATACTCAGAAAACAGAAGATTATATCTCTATGACTGTCCTCTCCTCTTGAGAAGCTGTTCTCCTCTGTACATATGATATGCAGAATGTATGGGAGTCTTACCAGCGTTGGTTTGCATTTTTAAGACTGTACTAATTAATGTGTGATACTATTGTGTTTTTGTAGTGGCATCTTTGACGTAAGATGTAAAAACTATTTAAATCCTTTTTTTTTTTTTTTTTTTTGTTATTGTTCAGCTTTTAGAGATAGCACCAAGGACTGCATGTTCACTAGAATCAGCCTTTTTCAGGGGCTGTCATAGCTGCACGCAGGCACCGGTGTTTCACCCGGCATGTAGCACCTGCGTTCGTCTTTTAGTAGGGGTCAGTTTTGAGTGGAAACTAATTCTTCCTGAAAAGTCTAGTTTTGTCTTTCCCTCTCTCAGAGTCAAGTTTCCCCCTCCCATGCTGTGTGCCAGCCCTGGCCCCAGGAGGAGACCTGGGAGGAATGTCTCCCGACCCGGGGCACCCCGCTGGCATCAGGCTCCCTCAGCCCCTAGCTCACCCAATGCATGCTCCTTGGAACCTGGTTTTCCTTGGAACTGGTGGGCTCACATTGCAAGGCCATTTGTGCAAGTGACTTTAAAATGAATTAACTAAAATTGAGGGGAATTAAGGAAAATAAGAGCCTGAGCAGCAGTTTTAAGGTCAGAATCCTATTGGGGTGCTTAATATAGCAAGAACTTGGGGTCAGTCCCTGAAAGACAGAATCTTTTGAATGACTACATTTCTTGTCAGGTTTGGAGAGTGAAGTGGGGCTCAGATCCAGCCTTTCAGACAGGGTTGACTTACTGCATAGACTGAGTCTGAGATGCTTCTCCAGATTGTGTTGTGGGCCAAAAGACAAGACATGCTGCAGCTTAGGAGTTATTTTTCTTTCAGGTTTTTATTTTTTTTCCTTTTTAATGGAAAAAACAGTTCATACTTCACCTGGCAAAATGACTGACTTCAAAAGCATGTTTTTCCTTGTTATATAGACACTCACAAAACAGCATTGTGTGGCTATAAAGGCACATTTCTGACAGTTTCTTTCTGAGTGCCAAAATATATAAGCAGTATTGTTTGAAGGGAAATAAAAATTTTTTTACTGTATTGTTATTACTGTTGAACAAATATATTGTTTTTAAATGTTAGATTTTGAAGACTTTTGTATTGTAAATCGTTTTGTGACACGGTGCTTTTTCATACTGGAATTACTGATTGCACCTAAATATGAGTTATTGCTTTCTTATATAAATATGTGACCTTGAACAATCTTGATGAAAACCAATGTGTGGTGGATACCAACAGTTCAAAAAAATTCACCTACTGAAATCCCCTAAATGTTCTTTCCTACTAATAAACATTCTGCTGCAGCTAGCGATGGTGTGCCATGCGCTTTACTCCCTTCACGGTGGAGCCCTAAAGCCTCACGTAGCCCCATGGTCCGGAGAGAAAACCCCAGAGGAGCCTTTGCCTGCTGCCTCCCCAGCTCCTGTCCTGCTCAGTGCTGTGGGCACAGAGTCAGCAGCCCTGAAGGCCGATCTGGAGGGCTCAGCCAGGCTCGAGCTGTGCACGGGCGCGGGGCTGGCGCATTGCAGCCGGCTGGGCGCTCCACGGCTAACACAGCTTTGCTCCAGCAGCTAAAGCCAGCAGCTGGGCAAGGAGCAGGATATCATGGAGTGGCTTATAAAAGCAAAGGAAGACAGCACAAGGCTGAGAGCCCTGGTCCTCTGAAGCTGGAAAGAGCAGCTTAGCTGACTGACAGCAACTTTCCCTGCTATAGACAAATCCCTCTCCAGGTTTAGGGGACTTTTTTACCCCCTAATGACTATCACACTGTCAAAGGAACAGGATGTGGCAAGGGAGCATGGCTGGCGGGATGGTAGCTGTGGTTAGTCACTCTGAGATGTGGCTGATGAGGCAGCAGCAGAGCTTGTCACAGCAGGGACTCCTGCCAACCTCAGACAGACTCTGGAGGGGGCTGGCTGATGCTTCTGTGCATGCTCCTTAAACTCCTCAAATTTTTACCTAGGTTAAATTTGGAGCTGGGATTAGCTGAGTGCAAAAATTAGTTTAAAGCCTACTGGAAGGTAACAGAAACTAGTGCCTATTTCCTTTTGAGATTAAAAAAAAAAGCCTATTTGTGGAACTGCACATTAGTATGAGCTTGAGACAGGCTGGAGCCTGAATGAAGCATCAGTTACAGTATTCAGGTATATCCTGAGCCCAGTGCAAACAAGATTTATTACACAAGCTTTCAGTGTGCCAGACTCCCTGTGATGTACATTCTCCTCACTCTCCCCTTAGGACCATCATACGATTTAGGATAAAAAAACTGGGTGTAAGGAGATGTTTATTTGTACTAAAATCCTCCAGTCACCACCCTTGCTGTGCAAAAGCATCTGCCCCAGGCACTGGAGCATGTCATCACTCCCAAAATCCCAGAGTGGCCCTCCCACCACCTCAGGGACGAGGGAACCTGTGATCCTGTGGCATGGCCCCATCTGGGAAGTTGTGTGCTCCAGAATCTATCACTATTTTCTGCAGCACAAATTGAGCCAAGAGATTGGGAAGGTGCCAAAAACTACAGCTTTGCTGCTCCAGTGAGTCCCCTAAAGTTTTGGTAGGAGCTAGAGGTGGACTGTTTTGCTCCCTGCTCCTAAAAGGGGGTCAGTTCTTAATGACATTTAATCAAGGTGACCTGAGTCACCTTGCTAAAGCCTGGCTCAGCCATGCCAGACACAGTCCAACCCTTGAGCACGCAGTGGGTGCAGTGGTTCCCATCAGCCAAAACCCTTCTCCTCACCCCTCCATGGCCTCACAGATGGAGCACTGCCAGCCACGCAGCTTTAAAGCATTTGCATTTTAAGAGCCACTCAGTAAAACTACTTCCTATAAAACATAACTAAACATCTATCACAGGCACTGCCCAGGAAATGTGATTACCTTCAAGAGCTCCGTGGGAGCTGATCCTGGCTCACCCTGCACTGCTCACCCAGAGCACTGAACTCCTCCACCCCACTGTAGGACACGGCTGCCCTGCTACTGCTCGGGGAATCTACCTTTGCTGAGGCAAATACTTTCCCAAGCGATTTCCCACCGACTAAGATGTTCTCACCTCCTGAATCTTGTTTGAAAAGCCAAACTCAACTGGTGGAGAATAAAATGTTTGATGAAAATGTTTTACTGCAAGATGTGTGGTCAGGTATGCTTCAGTGCTTTTGGAGTAGATGTGGCTAAGGATCTCAACTCAGGGGCCCAGGAGTCACAAAGATGTTAGTGTCAGTGCTTCCAGCGAGGTTCCCAGGACACTCCAACGAGTCACAGAATCACAGAAGAGCTGGGGTCAGAAGCGATTTCTGTAGTTCATCTGGTCCAATCCCCCTGCTCAAGTCGAGCAAATGAGAGTTGGTTGTCCAGGACCATGTCAAGGCAGCTTTTAACTATCTAAAGGGATAGAGACTCCACAACCTCTCTGGGCAATCTACTCCAGTGCCTAGTCACACTCAGCAAAAAGCATTCCCTGATTTCAGAGGGAACCTCTCGTGTTTTAGTGTGTGTCCACTTGCCTCTGGTCCTGTCACTGGGCACCATTTAGAAGAGCCTGACTCCATCCTCTCTGCACCCCCCCTTCAGGTACTGGTACATACTGGTACTCTCTCTCCTGGAGAGATGTAGTAATACACACCACAGCAACAGAAATATTATCTTATACATAGGAATATTTATTTTTTTCCTTCTTAAAAATGTACAAAAAATAAAATAACTGTATTTACAGCTTATCAAACCCCTCTCCCAGTTGCAACACTATTAAGTTACATGAGCTATATTCTTAATATAAAAGCACACTATTTATACATTGTTTCCTTGTTTGCCAGAAAGACGGCTTGTCACAATCTTTGGCACAAACATTCTTGTTTGTATCTTGTCTCAATTAATAGGAAATGGAAGAGCATATAAACATTTAATAAGCTTTACATTTTATAAGTCATAAGATACTCCTTTCCAGTTCCACTTCAATCAATATACAGCATCTCTGACAACTAGAGAGTTTAGATTTTACTAATTGCTTGAATTAATTTACATTTAAACAAGTCATAGAATGAAAGAGAAAAATACATAAGACATTTGATCTCTGAATTCCATTGACCGAAAACTTTGTGAGAAAGGACACACAGGGAAAAAAAAAATCATTCTTTTCTTTGTACTTTACACTCAGTGGTAAAAATCCTTCAAAACGTCTTGATGGAGTTACCACTGTACATCCACAAAGCTTCACTCAAAGGATGCACTTTATTTTGGGAATATCAGCACCTGACTGTGAGAAAGAACTAGAATCTGAGAATTTGAATGGGATTTCATAATAAAATATCAAATGGACGGACAAAGTGCCAAATCTGCAGCAGGAACCAAAATTAGAAGACTGTTCTCCTTTTTGTACATCTCTATCTAGAGTCTTTCAAAACACAACATCTACAGACACTGCACTGCTGTAACTCTTCACAGGGAAAATGCACTGAGCAGCAAGCCACTCTTCAGGCTGCACTAGTTAAGATTCAAGACTGCTGTCCTGAAGAAGAGTAGGAGAATTTTGTTCCTTTAAATAAACAACCACAGTAGTGCCACAAAGAGACAAAAGGAGCCAAGGCAGATATTCCTGTCCTCTGCTGAACAGTAGCCAAATCTTACTTCCATTTAACTCGTAATATTTGGAAGATCCAGCATTAATCAAATTTTTATCAAACAAAAGCAACATGCATATTTTAAACAATATACATGTAAGCACTGTGTACTCCTCAGGATATCTGAGTCAAGCAGGGCACAAGGCAGCCACTGATTCAGAAGTTTGCATTACTCATACCACTCTTGCCCCTTTCCCACCACTCTGATGGGCTGATTTGAACCAACAAGGTGAACCCTGAGAGCTGGCCACAACCAGTATCCAAGGTTCAGTGCTTCTCCAGCAGCTGATGCTATAACTACAGCTGAGGGGGTGCAGCATGGATACTCTTAGTCTTAGTGCTTGTGATGCATCTGCATCTGGAGCAGAGAAACAAAGCCCTCAGACCCTGGCAGATGAAGTTAAGGGCGATCATCCTTACCTAGCTCTAGCTGTTGTTTTAAATTCATCTAATCACCAATCTAGTCACCTTCCTGATAACTTTGTTGAGACTGTAAGAAGGAACTAAAGGCCAGAGAATCAGCTTTCTACTATTTAGGAATTTGCACACTTTAAGATGCATTTAGAATAGCTTTCAGTTATTCTTGGAAGCAACTTTATTTTTTTGGACAGTGGTTGACTGAGAGCTCCTAAAATGACAATGGAAAGATAGCTCCTTAAACCCCAGTATTCCTGGAGCACTGCACTTCTCACTGATCCTACACTGCTCCTCATCATGGGATGCTGCAGCACCCAACAGATCTCAGCTCATCTCGACCCAAATGTAAGACAAAACCATCCCATGAACCTGAATGCTGATGCTGCCAGGATATCCTGTCCCTCTCTGTGATCCCTAAATTCTCACTGGCCTTTCTTAATGCAGCACATTCCAATCCAGGCCAGCCCCAGGTGCCAGAGGCATTCCCTTGGACAGCACGTTTGCTGGGGGCAGAACCAGGGCTCAACTCTTGCATACATTTACTGCTTTGCTTCACTGCAGCTTCTGCCCAGATATCTTGACCAGCTGAGAGATCCCAGGTGATATGCTGAGGATTCCAAACACCAACAGAGAAATACAAGAGCTAACAGTATTGCTCACCAGTCCTGTGTGCTGGTCCCAGTTCCTAATGCCTCCTGTCCAAACTGTCCTCTTTTTTTCTTTAAGAAAAAAATATCTGGGATAAGTCAGCATAGACTTTTTATCTCAGTCTGAGCCAAATACAAACAAACTGAACCATCATAAGCCTCTTGTATTCCCAGACTGTTTGCTCTTGAGCGGAGTAGCAAGAGCATTTTTGCTGGAGTGCATTTTTTTATATAAAGTTAAGGAAATTAACAGAACTCTGCATCAGAAGGGGAAGGAGTGCATGACAAAAGGGCAGGAGAAAGACAGAATATACACTTTGCTTTGCAGGCATATGTGGATCATGGATACGCTAGTGCTGATGCTACCAGCCCGAACCTTTTATAGTTTCTGGTCCCACAGAAATCTTGACATGTACCTGTCATTTCTAGATTTTAATGGGATGCTACTGCTAATGAAGTTAAGAAAGTGTGCAAGAACTTACAGGACAATTAATGCAGATATGGTCAAATCAGGCTGGTCGATTATCCCAGCTACTCTGCTTGAACGTAAATAGCTCCACACAGCTCCAAACACTACATGAGCCCTGTTAAACTAGGCAGTGTTTCTGCCATTAACCACCAAATAATAAAGGTTGTGTGATTAAAGGAGAAAAGGTTTTAGAAGGAAAAGAATAAACTCTAAAGGCTGCATGTAGGAAAGGACCCACACTTCTGTCTGTCACACAGGATCCATGTACAGTGCATACAGAATAAAATGCAATTGAAACTCATGGAATTATTTGCTAAGTGAGGAGCTCTTTACAACAGCCAGAGGAGCAGGAATGGAGAGAGAGAGATGCTGGGTTTGGGTGTCACATGGACATTCAGGCCTTGAACCCCTTTCCTGGTATGATTGTAGCTTGCACAACTTTATTTCTTCACAGAATTTGTTAAGACAGGTGTGGAATTTAATGGAATAACCATGTAGTTCAACTTGGGTTCAGATGCAGCCCTTGAGAGAGAGACCAATCTCCACACCTCAGTTGTGGGATACTCAGTCTCCACGGGAAAAATTGTTCCAGTTTTGATAAAATATTTACATCAAGCCCAGGTTTATACAGCACCCAAATGTCCTAGGAATCACAACAGAATCATTCAGTGGAAATACAAGAGCAAATACACTTAAAAGGAAGAGTTTGAAGTCTTCTTTTTTACAGTCTAGAGGAATGCTTTGATGCACAGGTTGCTGCAGAAAGAACCTTCCCACCACAGGTTTGAGAAAGGGCCATTTTAGGAGCCTTTTCTTCATCAAAGGAAGACGACCAGGAAGAAGTCCCTTCTGTACCTCTAGGTAAACCAGGCAGCAGACACGTGGTATCTCTTGGATTTTGTTAGAGCTGGATGGGACACTCAGGTATCTACAGCTGGAACTTGGGCACTATAAGGGGGGCCCCATTGTGCCAGAGCATCCAAGACCCAGTAGCAGAGTCTGCTCTAATATCTCAATATACAAATGCATCAGCAAGGATGGAGCATATGAGTACAGATTCAGTTATCAGCTTCTCAGTACACATTCCTTAACAGATTGCAGCAATTTAATCCTCTAGGAAAGATTCTATTAAACCCTAAACCAAATACATACAAAAACATAGTGGCAGTAAACATGCCCACATACAGTAGTTAAAATATATTATTGCATATTATAAACATTATATACAAGGTTAAAATGGTTTCTTTACCATTTACTTACAAGTGACATTTGTAGCTGAATGCCTTACTTACAAGTCCTCATTGCTACGTGCTGAGAACTACCAGAGGTATTTGGCAAGACTATACAGTATAGAGAGCAGTCTGAGCAAGTGAACTGTCAGCCACTTTGCCCATCTTTAGCACTGCAACAGATTTTTAGCAATGACAGAGACAACTACTGGTAAAGTGATTTATACCAGATTTCTGAAACTGGACCAGCATAGTTACTGAACACATTTTAGAATGAGCTTATCCACACAGAAGTATGGATTAAAATGCTGCATTTCACATTTGCAGTGGGTCATCTGGTTACAAATCTGGGGGCTGGTAACTGCTTGTACACTAGAGAGTGGGGAACAATAAATAAGGGACCAGGTTAATGTGAATGGCCTTGTGCTTGACAAACCCCAGTCTATCTGCAATGGGTGCACATGTGCAGAATGGACAGTATTTTCAATGCAGTCTTGTAACAGTTTCTCTTATCAATGTCTGTCACGTTCACGGGGAATCTGCTTTCCAAGAAGGCTGAAATGCTGTGGCTCCTTACAAAAAGGCTCTGCCTGAAGCTAGATCTCTGTCAGTGTGATCTTGAAGCCTTCAACCATGCTCTCCATGTTCAGGATGAATGTGTCCTCGTTGGAGTAGTGCTCAATAATGTTGTCATCCATGTTTACCAGGATACTGGTGACAAAGGCAGAAATCAATGTTTTTATGTACCTGGACACTGAAAGGGAAAGCTATACACTCTGCCACATGTACTTGCTTCTCTACAACATAAAACTAGACTCCAGCACATGCCAGTACAGGGTCACTAGTGGGAATTATCATCAAGATCTGCCCCATAGTCCCTTGTAGTCTTTGGATTAGAGGCTGCTCCTTGCCAGGGTGATTAAGAGACACATCAGTGCTGGGATGTTAACACACTTAGGCTACCTACAGATGAGCTGTCCTTCAGATCCTCGGCAGAGCCAGCTAGCTGGTGCTTCCCGTGGCTGGCATTGGCTCCCACAGGGACCAGTCTGTGCTACTCCTCAGGCATGCCATGTGAGCTGCTGCACCTCTGTGGTGGGAGCTGCCAACTCAAGGAAGCAGTGTAACTTGTGCTTTGCACACAGCTCACAGACTTGGAACTCAGCTTGGATGTGAGACTATCAACAATGACTATTAGAAGTGTATATGAGTGTTTTTCTCACTCTTTACCTCCAAGTATTTCTTCTGTCACTTAGAAGCAGAACATGAGACATTTCACCTGTCTTCTCAAAAGCTAGAGAAATCCCCAGACATAACAATGCCCTAAGCTAGAGTTACAGCTGATAATAAATGATTGGTTTAAAATTATATCGCTACAATTTTCTGGTTAAATAGAAGTTAAAAAGAAGTTGAAGTGGAGAGATTTAGTTTTATGGCAAGGAGCAGAAGCCTAGCTATTCTAGAAGTCCAGCTGTGATGATAATGTCTAAATTTACTCAGCTGAAAGCCCTGCAGCAAACATTGCCTGTCTGTCTTTTTTAGAGTAAGGCAGTGGCCTACTTGCTAACACTGCAGGAAAACTCCACACGGCATTCACAGCAAAGGCAGCATCTCCCATGCTGGCCCTCCATGATGTTATTAAGCATAATGTCTACAAAACAGACTTTATCCACATATCTTATCCACAAACTCTTTCTTCACAGTAAGCTTATGAACACTGGTCAGACACAGGTTGGAGATCCAAGTTTCCTCTCCTGCCATCCCTTACAGTCTCCACAGACATGAAAATTTCAAGCACATGGGTATGTCTCCTGAAAGAGTTTGTGCTGCCTAGCATCATGAGGCCCCAAGTACAGCTGGGATCTCTGAGTACTTCTAAAGGATTTTGCAGTAGACCCTTAGTTATTTAGGTAACTAACTTACCCCTTTTTGCTCTTCTTATAAAGTTTTGCAATCTTTTCAACTGGCAGCCCATATTTCTCAGAGATCTGAAATAATAAAAATAAAAGAAGTATCACTAAAGATGAATGAGAAGTATAAAATTATCACCTCTTTCCTTACATAAGACATTAAAATAAAATCTCTGCAAACTTTGACAGGATAGCTATACAGAAAAGTCCGTCACAACCATATCACGTTTTCATTCAAGGATGATTTGGGGAGCAATAATCCTGAACACCTTAATCAAAATTGTCAACACCTCAATCAAAATGGTCTCCATCCAGAAACTTGGATATTATAGTTTTTATAGGGTGTGAGTCATCAGAATTGCCCCAGCAACTCCTTGTTGCTCAAGGAGTCAATGCAACTCTGCTCAAGGAGTCAATGCTCTTCCCAGCCTCAGATTTTACCAGGGAATTTCGATCTGATCTTTCTGTTGTTTCTTAATCTGCTTTTTTGGGCTCATGGAAGCAAAGGCATCTCCCTTCAGGCAGAAGGCAGACACATGGCAACCCAACAGGAGCTGATGGACTGATGGAACAACAAAAACATACATATTTCTATTTCTCAAACACATTTCAAGGTTTGTTAAGCTAACAGGAGTCTCCATGGTGGTACTTTTGTCTGAAAAGTATCTTCAAAGTACCTTTCATTGTGGGAGGGCTACTGACATCAAACACACAGGACTAAGAAGCGTCTGTACTGTTGGGAAGGTGACTCAGTCTAGTTACTACTGTAGCAAAATAAAAACACTATTTGTCTCACAAAACATCATCTGAGTGTATAGAAAACAAGATGAGATGTCACAGAAAAGTGTGTTATCAGGACTAAAGCAACTAAAACAATAAAGCAGAAAATACAGTAAAACTTCAGAAGGATGAGCTACTTAGCTGACAAATTACCCATGCCAACAAGTTCTTCCCTGGGATGCCTTGGCATTGCTTTGCAGTAGTGTACTAGTGACTGTTTTAGATGTCTCTTCTGCAGTGAGTCTGCAGTGTGCTTATGAAGATGGTGTCCCCTGGGCCCCTCATCTGAGCCAGGTTTGCTTTCCAAATTATGATTCTTCTTTGAGGGAACAGGTCTCACAGTTCACACTTTAGAAGAGGATTATCCCAAAAGGCAAAATAGTTACAGAAAAATGACCTTCTTTTCCCCAAGTGATTAGTGTTCTGTTCGTTCTACCACCAAGCAAAGTAAGTTTCCAGCTCTTCTCAAGTGAAATGAAGTTGCAGCTAAATTGCTGACTACTTATCTTCTGCATTAGAGAACTGAAACGCATAAAGATCCATTTAAAGACTGGCAAACATCAGACACTGTAAAATCCTTTCTTTGTGTTTGCATAGTTCTGTTGAGAATAGGCATTTTAGGGAAGTACATTAAAGCAATTATCATGAAAGAGAAAACGGAATGGATAAACTCAGCACCGAGGACAGATTCAAAGAGCCACAGGTTGAACACCAAGCATGGCTCCCATCCAGACAGCCAAGATTCTCTGAGACAATTCATTAGCCTGTACTTTTCTACATCACCTGTAATAGTGTAATTGCCATCTTAGCCCAGATGCAATTTTGTGCTTAAAAACTATCCCTAATAATGCACGAGGGTACCAACCTGACAGGCATTCTATAGCATAACTCCAAGATTCTGAAGAACCAATAAAACTTCTCCTACACTGAAAACAGTGTCCTCTGACTATGAGCATCCATCAGTGGCTAACAGAAAGGGGAATAACTGATGAAATACAATAGACCCTTCCACTCTCCAAGTTTTCCACCTAGCAGAGAACAAAATTTGGGTGGTATTTGCTGCTTAGTTTTGCTTGCACCAGCATGTTTCACTGTTCTTTTACTCTTTATTATCCTCTGACTTTGTTTATCGTGAACAGAATGACATCAGATAAACAATCAGGTGTTGAATTTTTGTATCTGTGCTTCT
Source organism: Phainopepla nitens (assembly GCA_013400175.1). Classification (NCBI taxonomy): domain Eukaryota; kingdom Metazoa; phylum Chordata; class Aves; order Passeriformes; family Bombycillidae; genus Phainopepla; species Phainopepla nitens. The sequence continues at coordinate 222,204 of VXBQ01014700.1, read as the reverse complement.
GTTGTACCCCTAACTTTAAGTTTTCATGTAAAGCAATAATAAAAATGGCTCCATTTCATCAGACAGTTGAAAAAAATCCTTTGTAATAGGCATTGGAGAAAAACTGGCAACCCGAAACTGCAGAAAGTGTCACAACTGTGTGAATACGAGGAAACGATCTTCCTCTCTGGGTTGTTAACTCTGAAGCCTAGTGATATTGTAAAGATCAGCACTTGAAGACACTTTTCACTGACTCCATGCAAATAAACAAGCTGCAAAAACATTTCTTGCCAAGGAGGCTTAATAGCAGCTAATATACAGCATTCTGCACATTCCAAAATAAATCTTCCCTAGGATATTTGGCATACTTAACACTCATGCATTCCAAATGTTGCTCAAAGCAGTTTGGGACTCTGGGACATCACTTCCTACATAAACTATGAGAGGCTGGGCTGAGAAAGCCTTGCCTGTCACACTGCCTATGACAGGTGTAGGATTTATATAACATGCAGGGATTAGTGAGCTTTGCGAAAGACTTCCAGCTGACTGAATAAGCACATTTCTCAGGAACCCCTGGGATTCAATCAATTATACCAAACAGAAAGCTGTGGAAGCAAGGCTTAAAGTGGGGGTATGGGAGAGCCTCCCCCTCACAGTCTCCAGCACAAATGTGCCAAGTCCTGCTGCAGAACTGGAGAAAGCAGAGAGCAAGCATCTGCTAGGGCACCTCACTTAACATCCTCTTCCCAGGGTGTTTGCTGCCAGCACAGGGGACCACCACTTACTGCCAACTTCCATACAAAATGACAGGATTTCCCACCTGAACCCAAGCAGGCTACATTACATTTTAAAAAGGTATCTTTATTTGGAGGAATATTTTTCCTTTTCCTCTCCATTGCCCATTTGTCAATCTTCTGAGCAGAGATTCCTTTCTGTTGGGATGCCCGGAGCAGTGCGACAGCCTCCCAGTGGCACTGAAACAGCTGTCTGGGTGTCCCTTTGGGCTGCAGTCCCCTGGCATGCCACCTTTGTCTGATTGCACAAGCCACCAGAAATGCTCTCTGCTGGAGTCAGGAAGCCAGAAAGGGCAATATCTGGGTGGGTCAAGGCGTGTAAGAAAACACTTTTGCCAGCTTATTTCTATGAAATGGTCTAGTCTGTCGCCCTACACTGGCTAGAAGATCCAATATATAGGCAGGTATCTATTAGTCTAAGCTAGCTCTATTGAACTCAGCTGTTAGCTTTTAATTATTGAAAGACTTTGGGAGATGCTTGAATTTCCCAATTTGAACTGCCTTCTGTAATTTGAATAAATATGTAATTTTGCACAGTGTAAGACTGAGATACCTACTGAGATCCACAGTTATCCTGACTTTGGATCAGGCTGAAAGCAGGATGTAGAGTTGGTCAGTCACCCCATATGTGTGATGTTTTGCTGTTTTCTTTTGATCAAGACTGACTAGCGTAAACCAAACATCTACATTGCTTCCTGAGACATGCTGCATTTCTGAAACCCAAGACCTATAGATACTTGCCAAAGGAAAGATATCTGAGAAGGAAACTAATTGTTAATTTGGAAAGGGGGTATACGTGAGAATAAAATAAACACAGGATCTGAGAAAACCATATCATTAATTACAGAAAGTTAGGAAAAAGTCAAAGATCAGGAATAGTGACTAACGAAAAGGAAAAAGAATTAAAATCCATACAGAGGAGGAGGGTATGACTGAGGATCACTGGAGCTCTCTTTCAGATCTGGGGCTCTGTAATACTCAGAGGCCCAGTTCCTAAATTCGTAATACTGAGACTAGAATGAAGCATTTAGGATATGCACAACTACACAATTACATTATTCGCTGCAATGACTGTAGAGAGAATATTTAAGAATATGCACTTTGACAGCTTTCTGGCACTGTTTTATCCACCATATCCTACCAAAGAGAATTAAAATTTTCTGAATGTGTTCCTTCCAATGAACTGGGACATTTTACAACAGATTAGATTTCTCTGGTGCCGAAAACATGCCAGTGAGTCAGCAGCTGCACAGACTGAGGTATGCAGAAACCTTTCCTGCTTCTGCAGCAGCTTTGTTTTTGTTACATGGTCACTGGAGAACAGGCATGGAGAGGCACAGACTACTGGAGATAAAATATTCATGCTAGCTCAAACAGTTACAGAAGGAATTATAACATACTTTTAACTTCCATACAAAGACAAGATGAAATTGTGTTGCAGTTTACCATGAATCAGACTGCTGCCTCTTCAAGCAAAGTCTGGTTTCTGTTATCCATGTGCTCTGCCTGACAGCTGAGCTGCAGTCACAGCTAACAAACAGCATCGGCAGAAGCACAGTTAGGACATCCTTAGTGTGCCACTGACTCTCCTCAGAGATATCCTCATCTAAATAGGTGCTTTAAGCAACTTCACTAACCCACAAATCTTTTTCTGCTGTCTGCTACTGGCCAAATATTGACCAAATAACTCAATCTTTACTGCATTAAAAGTGTTCAGTACATGCAACAAGATACTGTGACGGTTTTAAGAGAGTATAAATATACACACTTCCAGAACTTGGCTGAGTTCTCTAGGGGCACTTTCATCCATTTCCGTCTTCTCCCCTACATGTAAACAAGGCTGGAAATCAACTCAGCATCCCACATGTCAATCTCACATTCCCCCAATGAAGCAGTGAGACACGTGATTATTTCTTAACTCTTCCCTCACCAAATTTCACGAGCCATCAGTTCATCTAAACAGGATTAAACATGGAAATAGCAGCTCTTATGATGACAGCTAATGGGTAACAAGCAAAAACTCAACTCAAAGAAGCAGCAGAGGCAACTAGTAAGTGGGTCACGCTGTAAGTGAGGTCTAAAGAAGGAATTTGAGACAATGCATGAATGACAAGTCTGCACTGGCTCAGCACCTGCCTCTTACATGCTGAACAGCAATTGCACAAAGGCCATATGAAATTCCCACAGAAACAGTGCATCCTTGGGCCTCTTCTTGGAAACCAGGCTGGGAATGTACTGATAAGCATTACAGGAAAAGATTCAACAGGCTCTGAACCATCAGTTCAGAAAGAAGCATTTCAGAAAATGAAGCTTGCACATCTCCCTTCCCTGACACTGGTTAACTACTGCTATTCCTCAAAGCTCAGGTCTCCAATAATCAGCTCTGTGATGCTGTTTAAACCCAGTAACCTCCTGACAACACTGAACTAGGAAAATACCAGCATTTCAGAGCTGTGCTCCAGAAAGCCTTTAAGAAATGCTTAAATGCACTTAAGAATAATTTCATCTTTATATTATGGTTTATCTCAATAATACATGGAAAGCCTCAAGATTTTCTTGCCAAGAAAGACAAACAATGTGAGGACATTGGATACTTACAGCTTCCATTAGCCCCTTTACTGTTGGTGATTTCAGCATCAAAGCATCAAACACCTCATCTGTCTCCTTCCTCACATACAAAAGCACTGAAATAGACAAATAAAAATCAAACTTGGAGCAGGTTCAGTCAATTGCACAGATGAAATACCCCACACTGAATAGAAAAACAAATATTAATATATGACAGATAAAATGAAGCACTGAAGATGGTTTGCACTTTAAGAGATGTATCTTTAATATCATCAGTGATCTAGACATGGTCAACACATCATAGTTGCATTGAAAATACAGTATTGAAAATTCAGCAAATTTAATCTAATGTGAAGAATCTCTACCTTCCAGAATCTAAATCTCCATTTACAGAAAGAAGCTAAAAAGCACTGGGGCCTTGTCCCTTGGTTATAGGACAAAACACACAACCTAGGTCTTCCTAAACCTCTGTCTTGGCTTGTATCTCTCCAGGCTTCATCTAAAAGGCTGGGAAAGGACATGCAAAAAAGGCAAATCTGGGTTGCCTTTAGCTGAGCCTTTGAGAGCAAAATCAAAGAAAAGGTAAAGAATTAGTTGTCTCTGACATTACCATGCAGATGACTGCAAATGGCCTGACCAGTATGAAAATAAACACTGGGAAAAATGAGTTGAAAGTAATTTGAGACTTTACAGGGGAGACATTACAGAGCACAGCTGGCAGGCAGGCATTTACCAGTGTATCCACCTGCTTAGGTACCCAAATGCCATTTCTGCTCCTTTTCCTCCCTCAGATGCCCTGCTAGCTGTTAGCTGTCCACAGGCACAGTGCCCTGCCCTCTCTAGCTTTTGTCTTCCTCATACTTGTACAGGTAAAAGGAAGAACCTTGCTATAACGTGGCAAAAGCAAAGACGACAGGCACAAAACATATAAGCATAGACACTAGAAAAGTGTTTTAGGCGTCATCTCACATGACTGATAAGTAACAGGTGAAATAAGATGTTCTGCAATGCATTTTGTTTCCTAAATAAACTGCCTTTTCAAATAGCCCAGCTGCACATGAGGTACAAATACACATTCACTGTCATGTCTGTGTGACAAATTAAATTGGTAACCATTTTTTTTTTTGGTAGATAGAAAAGGGCATCTTTCGAAATTGCAAATTCTCATGGTTCAAGAGGTATCTTCACCAGGTAACTCAATAGATGACACGCAGATGAACCAAAAAATATGATGGTATTTTTCAAATAGAAGTAATTGTGTAGAAGTTAATTCTCAGGCCAAGACACTAGCAGGATAGACTCAGGCCCATTTGCAGAGAATTGCAGCTTCTTTGCCCAAGTTTTGAAACGACTGGAAAAAAAATCATGGGTAGTTCAGTCAACTGACTTGGCCTACAAACCAAATGTGCAGGACAATGTTGTGTTTTTTGCATCTTCAATTCAGAAATATGAGCCACAAAACTGCTACAGTCCCTGTTAAGTAGTCTCTGGATAAAGATGTGGTACATCTTAGTCAAGGAAAGAAGGGCTGGTAGCTGTAATTTGGTTTTTCTTTCTCACATTTGGGGTTTTCATTATTGCCCAGGCACAAATTCCTTTGGATGGCTCTCAACCCCCTGACTGTTATGAATCCAAAATGTTTCAGAGTAGTTTAACATGACTTTTCTAAGAGACAAAAGCTAGACAAAAAATTACTTTCTTGAAGCTGAGAACTACAGGACTGAATATCCACCTGATCTGTAATTCAGCTGCTGGATTTATAATTAAATGAATCTGAAAGGGAAAGTGATTTGAAAACTTACTGAGAACTCAAAACAGGAAAAAGCGAAGTCTAGCCAACTAACTAGCTGTGATGCACATTTGGTACAGATTAACATACTTCACATTTCTGTGTTGGGCACTTGGACTTCCCTTAGAGAACAAGGAGATGCAAGAATAATTCAAAAAGAATAATTCAAAAATATTCTCACCTGAGTGAGAATATGAAGCGTGTTTGCAAATCCTTTCAGGCCTGTTCTCTTGAAGGCTGCCCCTTAATATTTTTACTGCCACCAGACAGTGTTACAAGCAGCTCCAGCAGGCAGAGGTGAGGCCACGTACTTTCACTTCAGTTCTTCAGTGGGGCCTGGACACCTCACTGGCTGCTACTTACCTGCACTGCTCTGCTAATGAGACACTTTGGGATTACACTGCTTTTAATGTGTATTTAAATGTATATTTTCATATATCAGACCTGCTCTCTCTCAAACATTATACCTGTGCCCCATCTATAGCTGCTCTCTAGGAGTTATTGATTCTGCTGTACCAAATAAACCTTGAGAAAAGAAGCTTCTGATACGGCAACGCTAGGGGGAAAAAACCCAAAACATTTTAATACCCAGTGAGCTCTCTGGCAAAGACAGTGTTATCAAATGGGTAGATTCAGCTGAGCTGCACGCCATCAGCACAATCCCACATGCAAGGTTCTGGATGGCAGGAAGTTCACCAGAGCAAAGGCCACGCTGGAAAAGCCTTGGCCTCCAGCCAGCATAGCCCAAGATGAGAGAAACACTGAACAGGAAGGGGATGTGAAGAGAGCATCCTCCAGCTTCTCTGGTTCTGTCCTGCATTTAATCATTTTACTAGTTTTTCCACCAGCTCAATTTTTTTTTTTCTTTCTAATCTTACCCTTGAAATGCTTGCAAGTCCTGGGTAACATCAAAACAACAAGCAAGGGACAGGAATAATCAAAGCAAACCAATACCTCCTTGCAGGCAACTTCCTAGGCTTCCAGCTGGGAAACCCAGGTGAAATTGTAGGAAATGACAGTTCTTTATATAGCCCTCATGGCTGTCATCTCCTGCTTGATAGAGACCCGATAAAGTGAATTTGGCTAAGGTCTCGAGTCAACTAAATGCAAGTCCATGGTCAGTTCTGACCTCACATAATTAATTTAAGATTTAATTAAAAGAATCATATGTTCCATTTATTTCAAGAAGGTATCAGTCTACATCCTATAGTATTCTATGCTTCCCCTGGTTCAAGCACGCCACCCTAACCAACATGGAAACTTTGCAAATGTGGGCTTGAGGGAAGTCATTTCTATAAAGCTCAAAGGAGTCTTATGAATGGGACAACTAAGAAAAACCCAGTTCACTTCTGTACCTTGTTGCTTTGTTGTCTCACAGCCTGACGGGTGAACCTCAAAATACTCACAAGTTTTAGTTATTTAAATTCATCAATAAACTTACATGACAGAACTCATGAGACTGAAGGAATGGCAAATATTCTCCAGGGTGTTTAACTGTGACAGTGTAGGAAGTTATCCTGGATGGCACTGCACTGTAAGTAACTGTACACAAAACAGACTTTGTAGACAAAACCACCTTCACTGCAAAGTTTAATAGCTCAACCTAAGCTGTTGCTTCCATGTTATTCAACTTAAGCTACACTTGCAGCAGACTGGAAAACAGGAGTTGGTAGAAAATATGAAATGCAACTGTAGTAATACCCACCTGGGCAGTTACGGGACACAAACCCTTAAACAATTCAGTTACATCTGCTGGAAGATGTTTCTCCATGTCTTGTATTTCTAATAGGGTAGGAAATCTCTGAGATTTTATTCCAGCTAATCTAAGTCTGCAGTCAGCAGGATCTTGCCTGTTAAGGTCTCTGTATTTGACCAAATGCATCTTGCATGTTTGCTTGTGATTCCAGACAGAACAGAAAAGATGAGCAAAAGTTAAAAATAGACCATCACAGATTTGCCACTAGAACTTTTATGAACTGAACTTTATAGCTTGGCCAAGAACCAAGAAACTTTCTGGTTTTCTATACACTAGTGTCCTGATTCCTTCTTGAGAGAGCATAGCCCTTTTTTTTTTCTTCTAAGTAATTTCTAGCATTTGTTAAAATGCCTCCTTATAGGCTGGCAGATGCAAAGATCTTTTCTCCCACGTACACATATTTGCACTAGCATCCTACAACTGACTTTGTCCAAGCCATACCTGCCCTTCCCAGCTTGGGGGTTTGAGTCACACAGAATAATTTTTAACTGCTAAGAATTGACTGTTACCTCTTTTCAAACCTTCTTCTTTGATTTGTTTCAAAGGGGAGGGACCAAACTCTTCCTCCACAGGCCGGAACATCCTTTTGACCAGGACACTGCTACTAGAATACACAAAACAGGGACCATGTCACAGTAGAACTGTGCTCACACCAGAAAAGAGAAAACAGCAACAGTCATGACTCACTTTGTACTCTGGCAAAAACACCCACTAGCTACTCAAGTAGCACCAAAAGCAGAAACTGCAAGGATTTAGCTTTTGATGTTTATCTGAACTATCCAGGCTTCTTAAATTGCTGAGACTGACTGGCTGGAACAGGTGACAGAAAAATACATTCCAATGTTACACACTAATTTGAAAACCCCAAAGGCCCTTAACTGTTTAAATATTGAAGGAAGGGGGGGAGGATATTGCTTGATGCAATAAATCCCTTTGTTTCTCAAATTCCACTGTAAGCCTTATGAAAAGCACTAACTTTAAAAAGAAATAAAAAGGCTTCATGTTTTCAAGTCAGTGTTGACTGCAGGTGCTTGGCCATTCCCTACCACAGGTCACTTTTTGCAGGTTTATGGGAGTGTAGTTATGTTACTCCAGAATCCCAGACTTGAAGGCGTGCACTTGCGGATTCAAGCAACTTACAGAAGAATGGGGCTGGTACGCAGTGCGGGCTGAAGCTCAGTAATTCATACTAAACCCTTATTTCATGGAATCCCTAATTATTAAAGGGACTTCAATCAACTCCTTCAGTCCCTCCAAAGTCAAAAAAGGGGTAATCCCATTTCCAACCTTTGTCCTTCCTAGGTTCTCTGTTTTCTTTGTGCCTTTCTTTTCTGGCACTTAGCCATTCTCTCTGCAGTTCCTGTATTTGTTGCATACACGTGTGTGCACTGCTAAACAGCTTTCAGGAATGCAGTGAAGTTTAGAGCTTCAATAAAAAATTCTGGGTTTTTACATTATTTGAGAACCCTCATGCTTACATAGATGGCACTTCATTGTCAAATATATTGTCCTGTCCCTGTATCAAAGCTTAGGGCTCTTTTACTTGGAAATGTATTAAAATACAGACACAAAAAGCAAACAGTTTACATGGGAGAACATGAGGAGAGGGGGAGCAAGGGGGTCAGTTTTCAGTTTTATCTGATTTCATATTTTGTTTCGACTTCCTATGAGTTCAAACTGTTAACTGCAAAGCTTGTGAAACAATAAATATCTTACCCTTCTCTCTCATCGTCTGTATTATAGTAAACCTAGAAGGATGGAAATAAAAATCAATTATTCCCAAAACTCAGACACTTGCTTAACAGAATAACTTCAAAAGGGAGAAAAGGCAAGTGTTTTTCAGTTTGTCATATGTTAAAAAATTGGTTTTCTCCTATAAAACACAAACACTTCTAGTTCTAACTGTCATCTGGAAGAAGTGTGACTTAGAGAAACTGTTGTTGAATATAATCTAGTGGAAATACATCAAAGTTTATTTGAGACACATTACCCTCTTCCCTGGCTTATATCATTTTCCCAATTATTTTACAATCCTCTAAATCAGATTGCTACTCACCTAAATTACCCCTAATATAGTTTAAGCCACAACACTCAAAAGCTTTTGTATGTATTTAATACTCTCTGAAAATCTAATTAAACTATAAAGAACAAGATTAAACTACAGGCCTAATGGAAATACAATTACTAATGGTACAGCTGAACATTTTCTGCACAGGCTACGGGCAGAAGCCCAAGTCCAGTTTTGTGTAAATCCACATAGCTCAGAGTCACCAGGACCGAATTTACAACAGCAGCAAATGCAGCTGACAGTAGCAGGGGAGGTATAAAATCACAGTCTGTTGTGCAACACTTTGCAGAACAGCCAGCCAAGCTCCTCACGACGCGCCTGCGCTGCAGCTCCGCACCAACAACGGCACCAGCCCTGCACTGCTGAGCTGCGGTGCAGGCGCAGGGCGGCACCTCAGGCGCTCCTGCTGGGCAGGGCCAGCCACGCCAGGCAGGTCTCCAGCACTCCAGCACTGGGGCTGGTAAGACTCAGAGCACACTCAGCTCTCACTGGGAGCCTTAACTTCTGAACCTGTGCAATGAAAATAGCTCAGAGGTGTGTGTGTGCAAAGCTGAGCTCTGTAACTATGAGTTACAGCAATAAAAGACATGGCTGAACATTGCCCAGGAGCTAGGAAATGGGGATATCTCCCAGTTAGTTTAGAGAATTATTTACAGGATTATATATACTAAGGAATGCTTCCACCGTCTCCTGTTTTGAAACAAATCCACATTCTGGTTTGGAAGCCATGAGGACAGAAGGTACCCAACACTGACGCGAGTGGGCGTCTTTCCAATTTGGGAGAGTAAGCCAGTGACAGCTGCGATTACAATGTCTGCACTCTTTGTGCTTTGCTCAACCACAATTCTCACTGCTTCAAAATAATTGACAATTCCAACACTCAGTTTCATTTCATCTTTGTCATGTTACTATTTTTTAGCAAGATGCATATTCAATTTCCTCATCAACTATTTGTCTTTATAAACACATGCATAAAGGTCTCATTCTACTCCATGAGATGCTAATAAATAACAGGCTCATAGTAAAAGAGTTGTCAGAGCTGACCCTCAGTTCAGGTTTTCAGCCTCCCAGCAGGTGATAAAAGTAGAAAAGAGTCAAATCAAGAGAGACTTCCTTATGTTTGCTAGTGATAATAAACGCCAATACTGAGTATTAACATTAGTATGATGGAGTTTTACTTGGAAGAGTGAAAATATTTTTTCAAGGAATTTCTAGGTCTCTAGGTGATGCCGACAGAAAACGGGTAGTGGTGTTTAGTGACCCTACTCTTGACCTCCCTACCCGTGTAAGAGACTGGTCTTTGTTTTCAGCTGTGACAGGGAGGGGGATCCCTGCCACCACAAGGTGGCACTTCATTTCACCAAGCCAAAGAGTGCACTCAAAACCAGATTGTGTTTCAGTCACAAATCAACCTTATATTTAAAAGCAAAAGAATGACAAAACTGCAACGAAACCAAACTAGTCAGTTGTCAAAGAAGTATAAACTCCTTCTCTGCACCCAGAACTCAGAGAGGTACTTGTCTCTAATAATGTCTTCTATAAGTGATGTACCAAAGCTGCATTTACCAAAATGAGAGCTGAAACAAACGGCCCCCAGGAACAGTGATTTATTTCCCTAAAATCTGTCCCAGAGCAGAGGCAGCCAGGTGGCAAGTGGGAACCTGCTCATCTCATTATTACCTGTCCACTTCTTTGTAGGTTTCCAAAGTGAACATCCGGTATGAAGAGAACTGGCTGGGAATCCAGGTCAGCCATTGTTTTGAAGAAGGTGATATCACTCTTTTTCTGCAGAGGGAGTGCACTCAACTTCCCTTCAGCTGCTAGGTGGACCACAAAGCACAGAGTTGTGAAAGGAGGCATGTTAAGCATGACTTAGCCCCAGACCAGAAAGGCCCACTTTACTCACCATTATTACATGAGGCTTGGGACGCCTGGCCTTTGCCTTTCTTCCTGTTCTGCTTTCTCTCTTCATCTCGGATTTTCCTTTCTGCTCCCTGTTGAAAAAAGACAACCCACAGCTATTACCCAAAGAACAACCACTGTGAGCATTGTACTCTGCAATGCCTGGAACTACAGCAACAGACACAGAGAAATGCTAAAAGAGAAACTGGTTATTCCACTGAAGACAGATCTGTCCAGTCTGTTGGGAAGGTGCCAGGCTTTGCATGGATCACCTGTGCCTGAGACCCAGCTGGCACATCCAGTAGCTCCCAGGAGTGCAGACAGCAAGAGGAACACATCCACATGTTGGTCTGGAGAAGCCAGGATAGGCAGTGTGCAGTCTGTAGCAGGACTGATGCCAGCACAACTTGTGCAAAGGGCATCTCAAGCCCAGTGTCTCTGCAATGGACAGAGTGCTCAGGCCAAGTATTTTGTGTATGTAATGGCATAAAACACTTGCAGAACTGCTATCATTTTACATAATGTCTGTGCTGAGTTCTTCCCTAAACTCTCCTCCACCCACTTTTTCTGGGGGTGGCATTGCTCCACTGTAGCCAGCTGTGCAGAGTCTTTGAGAACTGACAGTCCAAAAAGGCTGTGCTGACAGCTTGCCAACATTGCAAGGGTTCTTACAGAAAAATACAGGCATTTCAAACCAGGAGAAGCTCTCCAGAAATAGGAAAGTAATGTAGCACTGCCCTATTAGGCACTAGGAACTCCTGGGAAGTTGCAGGCTTCTGTTATGTAAATACACTCTGAACAAGTTTAAAAAATAAAACTTGTTATTGACATAAAAAGCATCAACACCTCCGCTGAAGTTCTCCTAATTTACTTTATAAATAACACCTATCACATTGTGAAGGGTAATGAAGATCCATATGCTTCCAGACAGTTGGCACGTAAGATTACAGAATTTTTTTCCAAATTAAAATTAGAAGTTTCTTGAATAGAAAGGGAGAGGAGGGAGGTAAGGAAAGCAAAAAATACCCACTCAAGATGGCAAAATTCACACATGAGTCAATGAACCAAGTTTAAAAAGAGTGCAAAGAAAGATGTACTCTTGGCTGTGATCTATCAGTAGATTTCCAGAGGCTGAAAGAGGTAGAGGAAGAAATAGCTCTTTAGTAAAATATGAATGTGTCAAACAGAAACACTGCCTCCAGACCAGGTGCCAGTCCAGTTGTCACTGACCAACCTCAACTGCAGAAGCCAAGGGATTCAGAGTTGTGCACTTATGAAAACTGTTTCTAGAGGTACATTTGTAACCTTTAAGGCCACCTCTTCTTTCTAAGAAAGGAGCAAAAATACACATCCCAGCCACTTTTTGGCAAAAGCACATCCTGAGAAACCTGTGCTGCACAATGGGCTCTGCCAGGTGGCCACAGCCCTACAGGCCACTCAGTGCTACTGCTCTGCTCTTCACAGGGAACGGGATGAACCACCAGAGTCTTTTATACATGTCAGCAAGTGCGAGTTTCCTCTCAGGAAAGCAGAAACTGAGGAGGACTCAGCCTTTTACGCATAATAAAAAATACATGTTTTACTGATTTTCTGTAATATTCTTTGTAACTATGAACTTGGTGGCACTTCATAGCTTTCTCTTCCTTCCTTCATTCATTCATTCATTCATTCATTCATTCATTCATTCATTCATTCATTCATTCATTCATTCATTCATGGCAACACACCCCAAGATTTCTGGGGTGCAGGCAATTCCTGAGCTGGGAAGTCATTCCCATAGACCAGTGTTTATTTGTGCCACAGCCACTTCACACGAGTGGCAACTGTAATACCCACAAAACTACCAGACCTTTTGAGCTTGGAGCAACCCACATGGCACATGGCAGAGGCCAGCCAAGCCTACAGCATGGATGTCACCGTCACCGGGATGAGACCACAAAATGATTTTTTGCATACTAGAGCATTCCTGCTGCATAGTTTTGACAGCTGAGCCATCTGACACATACCTAATAAACCAGTTTGCACATCTCTTCAGGACAGAAGAAATAACCCTCTAACAAGGGTTACGCTGTGACCAGTGAAATAATGAAGTGAGTTCTTAATTTTTTCACTGATATCTGGGCTTTGTATAAATGCAAGGAGTACTTCTGCTACTAATCATTAACAAAATGCAGCCTACAAATTTCAGCTGATTCAAAGTATTTTCTTCCTAATTCTTCAACTCATTTAAACTTAAGTCTTGCTCCAGCCTGAAAAAGCCCTTGCCCTCATAAGGACCACTCCGATGCTCATGTGAACATTTGCTTCTAGTTCCAGGCTAAAGCATTCCACATCTCGTTGGGCAGGCACATAGACATCAGCCTTCTTCTCTCCAAAGCTGAAGATTTATAGGCAATTAGAGTTGCTCAATACTTTACTATAGTCCATTTTCTCTATGATATTCCACACCAAAAACAAGGACACAAGAACTGCATATATTCCAAAGAAAATGTATTTTTTTAGGTTAAAGAAAATTGGATTAATTTATTTTATTTTTGGATCAATGTTATGGTATTTGCCAAGTCAAGTTCTGATCCTTTTCAGGAAAGACAATCACATGTAGAAAATCAAGTAGCTCTGAAGTCCCAGTTCTTTCATACACAGTGGCTAAAGCAGTGTGCAATATATAAATATAAATAGAGCTGGTAGCAAGTTTCCCTGACAACCTACTTAAGGAATAAAAATTATATATTCTTATAATGCAGCATCAGTGATCTGCATGTGACAAAAAGACTACTAGGGCAGAGAATTGGCACTGAGAAAACAAGATGTGGACTGTAATAAATGCTTTGAAGATTGCCTGCTGAAAAACAAACATGGACAAAAGACAGGAGAATGAATAGGACGTATGGTAAAGTTAGATTTGTTAAGTAACATTACAGCCTTTGCAGCATTTGTCTCCATACATTTATGTCACAAAGCACATACTGGATGTGAGTTGGTGCTGATCTCTAGTTAATTTGTAATCAAATATTAAAATCAAGGAGTTGTCAGAATAAATACTTAAAAATATATAATATGTACCACTTAGCTAAATGCAGTTTTATTTCTTCAAAGATAACGCTTTCCACAACAGCTATGCTGTGTTGCAGCTACAGGACACCAATTTGTCAGTGAATGTTCTTAAAAACTGGACACCTCCACCTGTGATTTATCTAAGTGAATATACAAATACACCCCCTGGTCCTAAAGAGGCACCACTACTACAGAAAGAAATATTTAAAATAACACCTCAGGCACAGAAACATTTCTTCTTCTGTGTTCCAAAATGAAAAACATTTCATACTCAGGCAGGAGGAATTTACTGCCCAGTTCCACTAGTCCAGGTGATTTTAATAAATCAGGTACTTTTCTCATCAGCTTCTCTTTGAGGCTGTTAGACTGGGGCATAACAATGCAGTTCACACTTTCAGAATTTATAAAGATCATCATACGCCTGCTGGAGCTTTTTCAATGTTCCTATAGTACCTCTTCAATTGATCATGACATGGAGGTGGACAATAAATGAAAGTCTCAGCTTCATGGCCTTTCCCAAAGAGGCAGCAAGCTTTGTCCATGTCTCTGGGGGGAGAGTCACAGGTAGCAAAAGAAACTGAACCATTTTAGCACCACCTCAACCAGAGCCAGGAGTTTATTTGGACAGCTTGGAAAGATGAGGATACCCAGTCACACCAGTTACCTTCCTCTGAGCATGATGAATTCTCCCAGTGCCACCAGCAAGTGCGAATTCTCCAAACATTTATTTACTTACCAAAGCCCCGTGACAAATGGATGTTGGTAAAGATCTGGCAGTGTAAGATTGGGGAGAAGCAAGAATTTGTCTCTTACTAAGTGCAAATTAGCACAAACTGTCATGTGAATTGACCTCGATAATTTTCATTCGCTCAAGTCATTTTCACACCTGCATTAACTTAAAAAGCTCTCCATGTGTGTATACATTTATATTAAACAGATATAAAGCCTGTTATCAATACCCTTGAGCCCTTCAGTTCCCACTTTTAATACATTTTTAATGTGTATAACACTTTAACTACCCCTGTGATCTTTCCTTCTACTTTGAGTCAGTTTGATTAATAGACTCAACATTCATTTCCTGCTTTCTAGTCTGGATATTTGAAGCTCAAATTAAGCCAATAGGTGGAATGTATTATTCAAAATCTCCACCAGTTGTATCTAGAGGTCACCCTTGATGAGTTTGTGCTCTGAATTTCCTTCCTTTTTTAAAATAATTTAAATTCTTCTAATTGCTCTTCAGAAACAGGCAGATAAAAACGACTTGTTACTTTGATATTTACTGAGCTTTTAACATCCAGCTGTAGCTTCAAATCTCTCAATATTTGACATTCAAAGTTACAATTAAAAGCATAGCATTTTGGCTACAAGACCACCTCAGTGCATACATTTACATTCATTACTTCCAAAGATTTTCCTCAACTAACACAACTGACTGATTAGCCCTCAAGATCTCATTGTCAAGACAGCAACAAGGGAATGAACTGAAAAGGGGAAAGGAGCAGCAACACAGAGACCTGAAACAGTTGAACTCTTACCCTTTCCATTAAAAAGTTAATGTTACATTTTGCCTGGGGCATGACCTTTTTGTCTTTCTAGTCCCACCTGTAGGACGGCAAGACTAATTTGGATAAATTTCCAAGTCACTTAAATAGATGTAGGCTCCTGAAACCCTGAACCTTGACTAGAATCCAGGCATCAGCTCCCCTATGAAAGATCTTTCTCAGCATGGAGAAAGTCATCAGATGGCAGATGCTAAACAAAACTGAAAAGTGGTCACACTCTCTTTGAAGAATCATCACCGACATTTCTGAGCAACTGCTTCTACCTAGTGATATACAGCTGACTATGACACTGTCTAATTCATTCAGGTATGATCTGTGTCTGGGTGCAGAAACATCTTACTAGTTTACACAAAGGAACAGTGATACCTATAGCAAAAAAAAGATGATTTTGCTAAAGAGGGTGTGAACACACTAAAAAAAAAATAGTTACTGAGGTACAAAATGGGAATGGCTAATATATTTTTGTATTTTACTTTTGATAAGAAAATCCTAGCAATGTAAGAGCTTCTAATATAACTATTTGTAAGCAAAGCAGAGGGAAAACCCATCAGCTGTGTCACTGGAATTTGCTGTTTTCCACTGCACCATAAAAGAGAGCTTAGGAGACCTTCACTGAAAAGTGCATTTTTTCCTCAGAGAAACTGACATGAAGTTTATTTGCTACCCATCCTGGCTGTAAGAGCAGGAAGGGAAGACATCTGCAGACTGCCACTTATGTGAGGCTGTGATCAGCACTGACCTTCCAAATAGAGATATTTGCATTTGCACTTTCAGTTACTTTTTTGATATTCCAGAATCAGGACCTATAACATGCTGTCCTTAAACAGTCCAACTGTTGCTCACAAGCTGAGGAATCAGGGCCAAAAAGGCTGCAAAGCAGTAAAATAATTACATGATAATCAGTTAGATTTGTGATACAGCTGGTCCAAATGCTATGATGAAATAAAATTCTTTAAGGAAATAAACAGCATTTAATTAGGTCTAAAATACAGCAACAATAAACTGCCTAACAAGATTCCTCTTTCATCCATGGTAACTGTGCTTTCCACTTACCTTGTCACAAAAAACCTTGATCTGGCAGTAGGCTCGGTGGATAGGTTTATTGCTGCGGTTGTTGTAGCTGTAAGTATCGATCTGAATCATCAAGGGAAGCCCTTTTACGCCCTTTTGTGAGGAGAAGTCGGTGCTCAAGCAATTCACTGTGATGAAAATCTGTGTGCCAGAGAGATTACATTTTAAAATGTGGTGCAAAGAACAATTAAACTTCCGGAAATACATGACAAGAAATGGGGAAAAAAAAAGTAAAAAATAAAATCCAACTATCACGCACGCTCTGGCAATTCACACATTTATCCTCCACTTCTGTCCAGCAAAGACACTCCCATGCTGGGAAGAAGGACAAACTTGAAAACCATATTTTGGTGCTTCAGTTTGGATCAGAAGCTCACATTTGAGGTGAATCATTTGGTTGTCCCAACTTATTGTGCTTTGGTTCACACCAGAGCTCAGTATACATGAACTAGATTCTTCCTGGAAGAGCCAGACCAGAAAGATATGTTCTAGGAGCACTCCTCAGATCATCCAGCTGCTCACAGTTGCTTAGTTCATGGGAACTAACCAAAGGCAATCTGAGATAAAACCTCCTAAAATGTGCCTCATGTGTATGTCAGGTCTTTAGCCCTTACTTGTTCCACTCTACAACTCTGCTCTGTATGTTTGCACCATTTGTTCATACAGATCATCTTGCTTCACCCTTTCCAGCTGCCTTAGGTATGGCTTGTTCATCTGACAGCTCATTCAAATTCAGAGACAAACTCTACTGTTTTATTTTTTAAATTTTCTTCACACTCTCATCAACACTACTGCTTTCTCCATCCCATCAATAGATACTCCAATGTTTCACTTCAAGGGCCCTTCACTGTCTTTCCTCAGTTTTAAAGATGCATTTCACCCTGTCTTTCAAACTGGGAAGGAATTTTTCAAATATTCATAAAACTACTCCCTACCTCTTCTCAGATGTTCTGTTTGTTACACAGCATCCACATAATTTGACACTGCATTCAGAGAGTCACAGAATCATCTGAGCTGGAAGGGATTCAGAAGCACCATCGGGTCCAGCTCCTAAAGTGAATGGCCCATCCAGGGATGGAACACACAACCTCAGCATTACCAGCATCATGCTTTAACCAACTCAGCTAGCAAGTCCTCTGCTTGTCTGTGCTTCAGAAATCCATCTCTTGCTCTCCTTCTACAACAAAAATTTGCAATTTGATAGCCACTAATCATCTCCCTCTCTTTTACTCAACTGGCACCATGGCACAAGGCCTGTGTCATCTGTACAGGACCTGGGAGAAGGGTCTCCCACCAGCAAAGTCTTCCAAGGACTATTCTGATGTAAAGCAAGCAGGATGAACTGAAATACCACTGATAGCTTTCAGGAAGGATGGCATGCATAAAACTCGAGATGAAACTAGATTTAAAATCTGTTTTTCAGCCCAATGAGGAATATGTGCATTACATAATAATTTGGGGTGATTGTGTATTAAGCTGATTCTACTTTTCACTTGCCTTTAGTTTGAAAAGCAACAACAAAACCCCAAAAGTGTGAAGGAAGGAGAAGGACTCGGAAAACCAGCAGTACTTATTTCCTAAACCAGGAGGATGTGAAACCTGCTCCAGAAGAATAAGGACACTCAGGAAAGAAGAGATCTCAAACTGGTCTCTCAAACAGACCTGATGCACACCTCACCCAGCAGAGGAGAAGACAGTAGGCCCCTGAGGTCTGGGAGGATTCCTGAAGGACGAGTGTGAAGCACATCCCCCTCCCTCCCCTCCATTCACAAACAGGGAAAATAAACCAACAATGTGAGTGACAAAAATGCAACATCCCTAAGAAAGACAGCTGAGAATAAAGAAGGGCTCCAGCAGGGCTGGTGGGGGATACTTTAGCCTCCTGGCAGAAGTTAACATTACAGTCAGGGTCTTTATGATGGAGCCAGAGCAGCTTGTTTGCCTGACTGAGCTAATGGCCCCTCCTCTCTGCTTCTGATTGTATCACAGAGCTGCATTTACAAATGAAATAGTTGAACTTTAACTGCAGAGAGAAGAGGGAGGCAGGGAAAGGCCCTAGGTGAAACTCTGATTCTGAAGTTGATAGTGTTATTTCTGTTTCAAATTACAAGCTGATCTCCTGCAGCTCCAAAGATAAGTGTAGACACAGCAAATACGCCTTTGAAATATGACAGCTTGAATTTTCATTTGCCTTTAGAATCATTTCTAGTGTCAGGGCAACAGTTTAAAGTGTGTGTGAACACACAGCAGTGGAACAAAGTCTAGCATAAAACGGAATCTGGTCTCCCTATATTTTAGCCCATACTTCTGAACAGGGATTTTCCAAAATGTACATCCAAATGTGGGAAGAAATGCAGGCTTTGCATTTACCTAGCAGCTTGTACATCTCTCGCCCTTGCTGCACACTCAGCTGAGAAGCAAAAAAAGATCTTGTCCCACCTTAATCAGTACATACACTGTGTCATCTCTTTCACTGCCTCCACAATCACAGAGCAGAGTAGGAGCGCCTGGGCAAGACAGACTTTATGGTTTCAAGAGTCCCCATACAGCAATAACAGATTATTCAGCATGAATAATAGATAGATGCTGTAAGACTCAGTATCTTGTCCTGACACTGTATATATCAGGATCTCTGAGGAGCAATGACTGTACATTCATGCACATGAAGTGTACTACACTTTCTGCCATATCATTTGCACTTCACAGACAGACAGATGGATTCGAATTAACACAGATCATTCACACTGAGGAAATTGTCTGTCTCTATGCAATGTTCTATTAGCTTTCCTATAAAGCACCACACTGACTTTGGATTTGGAACACATGGGGGTGTATAGAGGGAAAGGGAAGAGGACATAGGTCCTGTTATTTATTTTAGGGTCTTTTATTCTTTGCATGACTAAAGATTTGCACCAGTGCAGCAGGCTGCTATGGTGAAGAGGACCTGGAGAAACATCTGGACAGTCTCCTTCTCTCTCTCCTGGTCTGACCAGAAATCACCTCCCTCAAAGTAGTTACCTGCTCTGAGCAGTACTGATTTCAGCCATTTGTCAAGCACAGCCTGCTCTGCCCTTAGCAACACTCACCTTCCCCCTCTTCCCAGCTCCTGTCCACAATATATGTACTCCCACTCTCGACGAGACAAGGGGCAAAACAACTCCATGGGCAGCCATGAAAAGGAGTGCTTTTCTACTTTTCTTAGAAGATAGCCAGATTTAAGATCTCCTTTGCTGTGGTCTTTTTGCATAGCAGAATTAACATGGTTAGAAAACATAGAGTTAAGTAGAAATGACAGTAGCAGGAGAATCACTGTTTCCCTCCCAAGCCCTGTCCACACTTGTCCTCAAACTATTTTAATAAAAGTGATTATGATTGTACCCGAATTCAGATACAACTTTTTTTTTTTTTTTTTTTGCGCAAACTGGATTTTAGCAATGTTTTGCTATCTGGAACATATTGTATAATTGTCATTATAATTATGTCTTTTTTTTCTTTTTTTAATGTCAGCATATCTTAGATTAGAGCAATTAATGGCAGAGTTCCACCCATCTAGTCTCCAGCTCAGGCATGCCATTGGCAATTAAATACTAATTTGGAGAAACATTTGGTGCTGAGAAAGTTTCACAAGTGGCCTAATATAACGACAACTCTTCTGTTTGTTTTAGAGCACGTCTAAAAAAAGCACTCTGTCTTTTGGGGACGACACTCCTCCACGGTGTAGTTGCTATTATGAGAATTACTGTTTGTTAAATACTGCAGCATAATTAGGGATGTACAAGACACAAACACAGTAAGATGCCTTAAGAGAAAGCAAGGCTCAGAAGTGCATTTCCCTTTTTATCATTTAATTCAGCCAACATGACTCTTGCTGTGGTCTCTCAGCTTATACACTAAAGGTCTACAGTTACAAAACTTCTAATATAAGCCTATTATTACTATTTACGTTTCTGGCTCCCATTGTCTCAGAAACTGCCAAGGGCAGAAGGGAGGGAAGAGTGTGTTACAGCACCAAATAAGAAACTTCAAGCAATTTCTCTATAGAACCTGGGTGACGGGTCCCTTAAAAGTCTGCTTTAAAAGGTTCCTCCCTCCAGACCGTAACAACAAAGAGTTAAATGACTCGTCTCTCAAATGACTAACATCAATCCCATCATTCCTCATATACACAGAAAGTGTGGGTTTATAGTTTCTCCTACCAGCCGTTACCTTATAAATCCCACACAAAGGTAAGACCTTTGTTTTATTTCAATACAAATGTCTCCAGCAAATGTTTACACTACTCTTTTGAAGCTTCCTCAACCCACACCACACCCCGGCAACTACATAAAAATGCCATTTGCTTTGAATCCCAGATGCATACTTACCAAGCCATTTGTATACACTGAATTTCAACATTATGTGCTACCACAGGTTACCTCTTCTCTAATATATACACGTGTGAGCATGTCTCGCATCTATATATACACTCATATATATATGTGCACACTTGAACACACAGACATGGTTTATTAAAGTAGCTGCCAAGTCTAATCCTACATAATTTCTGCTACTAACCCCCCAAAATGAAGCATCTTTTCCTTCAACCTTCACATTTTTAGAGAAGACATTAATTTCCTTCCTAATTAAATTAAATTTGATGTAACTTGAGAAGGAAATTCAAAATTAAGAAAAAAAAATCTTACACTAGTCAAAGCATGTCCTAAGTATCACTAACACTGTTTAAGAAATACCGATTGTCACAATGCAAATTACTGCTAGAGATAGTGCTGCTCTATAAGCTTGGTTTTACCATTATACCCACTGGAACTGGAGCTCACTTTGGCCCACAATATCCAAGAACCTAATCCTGCAATCACTCACTCTTTGAAAACAGCTTATTACTGTACGAGCTATGCCAAAACTCATTAAATAACTGGAAAGGTTCCCAGAGGCTTCAGCATACTTTGGATTAAAGATCTACATTTCAGTTAAATATAGCAAGACAGTGATTGCACGCAAGTATACACAACAACTGCTCAGCACACAACTCCTGCACTCACTGAAATCATCTCACTCATCTGCCAGCACCTGCCTGATAACACAGCCACAAACATGTCTGTTTATTGCACATCCAAGTCACAGTGCTTAGCAGAAATCCGTAATTTCTTGATATCACTGAAATCTGTTTGTCTCTTTAAGGTGACATTTTTGTTAGCAACTGTTCACTGAAGTCATATCTTTGATTTTAATGCTAAAAAGTACTTTCCATAAAAACATACATTTAATTGTTTCAGAAGTAACACCATCATAGCCAATTTAAATGTGTCAAGTACCTATCAGAGAGAAGACATATCTCAAGGAGGTGGTAGGGTTTATGACAAATATATTATCCTTTGACCAAGAAAATTCTGCCTCTTTAATCATCTTTCTTGCAAACTAACTTCTGTCAGCGCTAACACTGCAAGCAGAGAGATGCATGTCTATCAGAAATGAAGCTGAGCATGGTTCGAGCCTCCTCTAGAACTTTGTCAGCTGGTGAGACGCTGCAGCAAAATCTTCTATGGGGCAGCAGCAAGGCAACTATGTAGCTTCTAGCATATTACAAATACACTTTTAAAAGATAGTTTAAAAGTCAGCCAGTTCTTGTTAACTGTTGTTTGTTTCCTCATCTTTTTTTTAAGAGCTCCTTTAAAAATACCAAACATAGCATTTGGGTTCAACCAAACAGAGACAACAAATCACCTTACCCATAAATGTTACATATCTACAACAGAATTAATATGGGAGGGAAACAAAGATGGACTATAAAAAACTGCTCTTCTCTTCCTACCCATGTTCCCTCACAGCAATATCTTTGTCTTAAGAAAGCACTGAGTTTGACATGGCTATGGAGCCTTCTCCTTATTTCCCTGGCTCCTGCTCTAACTACAAGCCCCACAGCGACCTCTAGATAACAGCCCCAGCAGAAAAGGATGTTGTCCTATAAAAGGGTGTGGATGTGCCAGGACTAACTCGGCTCTGCCGGAAGGCAAGGGGACTGCTGCTGTCAACCAGGCACAGCAGAGAAAGCACTAGCAGAGTGGTGTTTCTGACTTTGGTGCTGTTTCCTTAGTCCACAGAAAACAACAGTGTGATTATTCCACATCTTGACGTGCACAGTACAAGATTCCGTTTCCATTGACTCGTTCTGCCGAGCAGCAGTTGGAAGATGATGCACCAAGCATGATGAACTGGAGCCAACAGCCCAGTTCCATTGACATTACTGGGACAACAGCGAGGCCTCTGCCTGTACCCTCTGGATTCCTATTTATTCCACTAAGACCCAGGGGATGCTGCCTTACCAACCCTTAGCAGGCTTACTGCTAGCTGGCAGATTCTGGCTGCCGCACCCATTCTCTTATCCCCTTATCCTGAAGGGCTGTGAGGGGAAGGCCTGCTCTGCCTGTGTGTAAGAGGAAAAGTCTGACCTCAAATGAGGAGAAATATGGCTTGAAATTAGCTGTCATCCAGGTGGAGTAGGAAAGTGAGAAATCTGATCCTCAAGATGTGTCTTCTAAATGTGGGATTTAGTTTCCCAGGGGAGAGAGGTATATTTGGTGATTTCGACTGCTTCTGTTTGATTTTCCACATCACACTCCAGCACTTCCAACAAGAAGTTTGTTTTCTTTGCTTCTTCCAGGGCCAGTAGAGTGCTGCATCACATCCCTGAAAAGAATCGTTGTATGGCACTTCTGCCTGACTTAGGAAAAAAAAAGGCTTTTGTGCCTCTGCTGAGGGGGTTAAGTTTTAATCTTGAAATTGTGGTGAAAATGGAAAACAATACTGAACAGAAACAATGGAGCCAGTTGAAAGATCATCATTCAAAAAGCTTAGGAAAAGGGAGTGTGTAATTATGCCCTGAAATTCTTCATCTCCCATGGATGAGGTAATTGCTGGAGAAAAAACAGCCTTCAGTGACGTGCCTCAGAACCCACAGCTTTCCAACACCGCAGGGGCATCCTATGGGAATCCCCAGACCCGTGCAACCAGTTATTGTATTATACTTTCCAACAGGAGCCAGCATGTACACATACATGTGTGTGAGGAGGGAGACACTTCAGTGCAGACAAGGTGATAAGCTTTCACGTACAATCTGATTTATGCTTGATAGCCGAAGATTAAAGCATGTTATAAATCCTCTTTTATCAATACATTTACAGTTCAAGCTCCTAAAAGATCAGATATTTAATACCTCAAAATAAATATGCATAAGCCAATTTGCATTTTAATAACTATTTCCTGCAGAAATACAAGCAGATTAAATTTGACTCCTAACACTTCTTTAATACAGTAAGAGTCTTTATTTTAAAATCTTAGCTTGTTTTATTTGCAGTGATCATTGCAAAAGTTGTGTTCTTGACGTTCTGGCACCCAAGGCAAGGGCCAGGTCAATGGTGTGAGATTAGAACAAAATGTCTGGGGTTAATATCTGACAGTAGTGGATGTGACTTCCTTGTTCCTAGATCAACATGGGTGTCTGGCTAAGTATAGCTTAGAGGTGCAAATGCAAATGTCTTAGAGAACTGCCAGCCCTGGTACAAGACTGCCATGTTCAAGCCCTGGTAGTACTTCTGTAAAGGTCTTTGAGAAAGACTGCTACATTGGAGATCCCAAATCGGAATTTGCTTGCAGTGATCACACACATAACAGTCGCCTGTTGTGACTGCAGAGGACAACCTACAGCTGTATTTTGAAATGGAAACACATAATAGGGAAATAGCTGGGGTGGTGAAAATGTAATCACTACATGAGTAAATACAGCACCATTTGCAATTGGGCCAAGTACAACTCTGTTTATCAAGGCCGGCTTTTGAAAGAGCTGGGTGATTTTCAGAACTATTGTCTTTGCTTTTAAGATGAGCATCAGAGATGAAAATCCCAGTTACTATAAAACGGTCAGCGAGTCAGGACAGTCAGTGTTAATGCTACCCCTCAGTGTTCAACACAAGTTCTCAGAGGACTCACTCTGAGGATGCTATTCTCTCTAATGCTGCTAGAAATGCAGTGGGCAATTGTGCATGAAGATGTCTTTGTATTTGAAAGAGTCATTGCTTTACTTGAACATTGGACATTTTGTATTCAACATGAAAACAGTATCAGGAATTTGCCAAGCTCAGTGTTTGCTATTTATTAACTCTGCATCCCCAAGAGTACTGCATTACCTCCACTCATTTTACACAGCCTATTTCCCTTGTTGTTTGCTTTCCGGGGGCCAACTTCTTCTTACAATTACCGGCAGTTTTTCATTTCTCCCACACTAGTCCGTGCAGTTGAAGTACTCTGACAGCCCTTGTACAACCTTATCTGAAAGAAACTAGTTAAGGTGTTCTGATGTCCTGGTTTATAGGTCCACTTAACAGTCACATTCCTGAATAAAAAACGCCATGCCTGGGGGTACTTGACAAAAAAAAAAAAAAAAAAAAAGTAAAACAAAAAGCCTCAGTCCTCAAAAATTCCTTCATTCCAAATTGCAAAGCCAATCTGTGTAACAATATAAAAAATAATGGCACCAACACAAGGGAAGGCGGAAGGCATAGTCTAAGTTACAAAATATTGACGACTGGAGATGCTACAGTGTAGAAAGAAAGTTGATAATTTAGAATAAGAAAACACTCAGCTTGGGTCTTATGCCTGGCTTTGCAAATATGAAAAAATCATTTACTGTTACTCAGGCTGGGCACCTACCAACAAGTCCTCTTATTTGTCAGAAAGGAGAGAACTGGAACAGTGCTTAATGATGCATGGCAATTATAAAGGGATGCCATGTGCATGGCTTTTCCTCACCTTTGCCTCCTCATTGACATCCCAAGTAAAGGACACAGCATTAAATGCAATTTCTTCAATATTCCCAATGGTATTAAAACTCTCCTTGTAATCAGCTGTAAGAAAAAACAAAAGAGTCATGAAAAAAATTGAACTTTGTTTTAAAACTCACAGTACTTCTTTGCTTCTGAAGCTGGGTTGTCTAATGCATCAAAACTACCTCTTGTATTGTTTATGATTAATTATGAATAATCTTAATTGCAAAGAGGTAATATAATGCAACCTGAGTCTTATGCATAGTATATCATTAGCTAATGTTCTTACAAAATATTGTTGGCTCTCAAAAAGAAGTGTGACTCTATTGGCAATAAGTTCATTAGCTTGGCCAAAGAATGGCCAAAACTGGAAAATTAACTGAAAACTACTGAAGCCTTTAAAGGGACTGTTCAAACCTTGATATTAAGAAAAAACATAGTAAATCCTAAAGAAGCTTTCTAAAAGTCTAAGAGCTATGACTGGAGGAAATCAGCAGCATGCATTTCAACTTTCCCAGGAATTACTGCGCTGGATGCTGGATTAATATTTATATATTATTAAAAACAAAATCAAAAACCCCACCAAAATCCAAACAACAAAAAATCCCCCACAAAGAACCAAAACCACAAAGGTTCTTTTTCCAAAGTACATACACTGCTAAAACAGCACACAACAAAAAAAAAAATTGTTTTTAATTTGTCTGACTACAAAATCTGCACCTTCTTCTCACTTCTTCCCCACGTGCTGTTATTATTATCATCAATAAACTAGTATTTTGGAAGGAATGAAAAGCAAAAGGGAGGAAGATTTCAAAGCTGACTAACTCTTCCCCCAAAAACAGTAAGGGTGAAAAACTATGTAAAACAGACAACTCCCAAGCCTTTATAATTGAAAAGAGGAACAAGCAGTGCTTTTCTCTCACTTTGCTGGACAGTTTGACACATTTTCTTCTTTTTGATGGCAGATTAAGAGAGATACCAGGTAATATCTACTTGATTAAAGGAACTTCCAGATCGTTCACACTAATGGAATAACTCTCTCTGGGACAGGCATTTCCTAAGAATCCCTCGAGGGTTGTAATTGGACCCAGTGCCAGAGGGCTGCGATTACACTCTTGATCTAAAGTTTGCCCAAATCTGTGCTTCAGAAGCATGCTGATTCTGAGCTTTGTAATCAGTTATAGAAAGAGGAAAGGTTTTTGTATTCTGTGAGACACACAAATGGTTTCAATATTAATTCCCTTTGCCTAAACTGTTGGTCTCTAAAAATAACAGGTAGATAATAACTGCTTTAAAATCATTTAGAACAAAAACCATTGCTGCAAGAAGAATTATTTCACATTTGAGACAGCAATCAGTATACTTTTCTCTCATTTGAAACACGAGAACGTTGGCATCTCATGGGGCAAATAAAATTGTGTTCCTGGGACATATGAATGATGTTGGATACAGTAAAAAAGAAATCACAGTTCAGACCACAAGAACAGCACGAGATATTTGGTGATGTAGCAAATTAGCAAAGTGTTTAAGAGGGCAGGTAGGTTTTCATTCCCACCTTGAACTCAGATCTCCTTTCTAACTGAAGTCATTGGCTTCACTATCTAAATTAAGCGTGGGGATGCAAACGAGATGAATTAGAAGACACATAAGTAGTTTAATATGCATGTGCACACATCCACCCACCTCTTAAATTTATGACTCACCAGAAAGTGCCTCATGCAACTGACTGCTGCATATGGGCATGCTGTGTAGGTGCACTTTGGAAAGACACGAACAAGATGTTTGGTAAAGACACCTGTTTTCTTGTCTTAAAAGGCTGTCAGAACCTCACATCCCACCAACCCTTCCCTTCTCTCAACACATGCCTCTCCTTTAATTGCTACACACAAATCTCATGGAGTGTCTATGTGACACTGTTAAAAAGCAGAAGTGCATCCTATTCCTCTCATTTTACAGGCAATTAAAGAAGGATCCTCAGCTGATTAAGAAAGCATTTATACCTCAAAATATCTGAAAGCTGTTAGAGTGACTACAACTTTTCCTCTTCTCCTGCTGTGAGTTACCAGAAAATCAAGGCTGTTCAATATGCAAAAAATGTCTGCAGAGGAATTATTTCCTCTTTTGTTACATAAATTGCACATTAAACAATGGCAAATTTTTAATGTTAAACATTAATCACACATTTCATGTCCTTGCATACTTTTGTATTGTGCACATAAATAATACAAACTATCCCGAAAAAAACCAAGGGCAAGTCTCTTTCGAGCACAAAGCTTCTACACCCACTCTTCATATATGAATCTGTTTCAGTACATCAAATTATGGTACTTATTCTAAATAATCAATATCCACTGCAATTAAGTATTGCATTCTTTATTTGACATTATTTTAAAAGAAAAAGCTAGTGATCCAGGGTCACAGCACTGTAAAAATACAGCTGGTTTCCCCCTGCCCCCCACCTTATTCCTCCTAAAAAAAGTAAATATGCACCTTACTCGTTTTTCAGAAAAATCCATTACAGTACATAGCCTAAATTCTGGAAAATACCTTCTTGCTTAATAAGTGTCAAGCCCTTAGGTTTATTCCTCAAGCACTAAAGACCTGAATACATGTAAGAAGGTGCTTATCTTATTAATATCAACGTATCTTCAGACCTGTCACTGCACCTAATCCATTGAAGCATCCTTCCTCCCAGGAGGTGCACCAGCCAGTACACAAAACCAATTAAAGCAGTGACCCCTGTGTGTCTGGAGTGAAGGAGCAAGCCACTATTTCCTCTGATGTAACTGCAGGCCAGAAGAATGACAGACAGATCCCTGCCACTATGGAAAGTGGCACAAGCACAGTCCCCCTGCCCATCTGAGATCTGAACAGCTGGAACCCAAAACCAGAGCAACCCAAATTAATTTGATCTTCTGCCTGCTAAGGACCACATCATGCTCTCGATGAAAAGTGCATTCATCTAAACAATTTAAAAGGATTCACAGATGTCAAACATGCTACAAACATCAAATTAAAATATGAGTAACATCTATGGAACAGGTGATGCAGAGTTATGGACACTTAATTTTCTTTGTTAACTACACAGGGCCTGGACATTAACTCAGTATTTAGAGGACCCCTTCAGGGATCTGAATTTTTAACATAAAGGGAAGTCTTCATAGAGCCATTCAATATAATTTTGCATCCAAGTGACCTCTGGAGGTTATCTGGTTCAAGCAGGGCCAACTTCAAATTTGGATTAACTTGCTCAGTAAGATCATCTGATGATAAAACTAGAAGATTTTGCTAAATGCAGCTTGATACTTGTATGGGAAAAATAACTGGGAGCCATTCTGGCCTAATAAGCCAGTTAGCCATAATGCAAGTGTCAAAGAAAATGAAGAAATGTCCTTCAGAAATAAAAAGCTAAGGTTTTATTTCAGTTGTTCTCAAGAAAACACTACTGAGCAACATTTTTTTTTCTGAAAACTGAGCTGAACCATGCTCTTACAGCTCTTATATCTGACAAGAAGGGCTGTATCAGTAAGTCTTACTACACTGTGCTTTGCTCATGTTTGCAGTGCAAATAAAGACTACGCACCAGAGTACCTCAAAAGTAGAGCAGAGCTATTTCACCTCAAATTAATGAAAAATTAAAAGACATTCACTTTAACACAGGTTAACACACAGCTCATGCACAGCACTTATTTTGCAGAGCAGTATTTTAGAGAATATGTATCATAAGTTAACTTGTTGGGGTAAGGCAACTGAAATGTGTCAGGACACCACAAGTGCAGTGGAGTCAGAGGGTGTTGGCACTACAGTGGAACGAGCTGCTCAGCACATATTTTTCAAAGGTATGAGCATTATCACCACAAGCTTGTAGGGACTAGCACAAGAAAACAGCCAGCCTTCAGAAAGAGCTGTGACGGGGCCTATTTCTTCTTTTAATGTGTCATGATAAAAGCCATTTGGTCTGGGGTGGCGGTTTTACTGCGTTAGGTACCCCAAGGGGCAAGAAGAGAAAATAGGGCGAAGGGGGGAAAGAAGTTAATGAAACAGTTCAGCTGGAAGAATGATGGTAAGACAAAAGACAGAGAGGAGATTCTGGAAGAGCTGCTTGGACAAAATATACTTGACCTTAAATAACACCAGGCCTCAGTTGAAATTGCAGCTGAAAATCTACCCGTACCGCAGTGATTAGGGACAGATTCCCTGATCACCCAGTTCAATCGCCCCCTGAAGTCTCCAAATGTTCTCTCCAAGTAACCTTGCTTTCGTTTAGCCCCCTCTCATTCCTGCCATTCAATGGTTTGGTTCCCTCAGGCGGTCAAAACAAGATAGACTTTGTCTGCTTTGGTCTTGCCGACTCCTTTGACTGGAATCCGTGCAGATGGCTGCATGTGTAAACTGCACGTGGGAGGGGAGAAGTGCTTGATGTCTAGACACTGCCACTGACAGCAACTTCAGGCTCCTTGGCAGCAAGTACGTGTTCTTGCTCTGCTAAAATCTTCAGATAGGCCAGTTGGGGCTGAAATGGGCTTGTAAATACTTCAGATGGGATGAACGGTAAACAAGTCTCTCAGGATAGCACACTAGAGCTTGCTTCTCCTGCACTGCTGACACTGACAAGATTCAAACTCTACGGTGCAGGAATCCTGCACACTTTTGCAGTCACCACAAAGATGACATCTGCACTCTCAGGCTGCAATTCCACATCAGCTAGCTAACATAACTGTTGCTGGATCAAAGACTGGATCATCCTTTGAAAAAACAAAGGGAACACTCTGCCACATCTGAGGAGGTGCAGACCTTGATTTCCCAGCTGCCGAAGGTGGCACACCATTAAATACACATGCAAAGGGCAGCTCTTCTGTGTAAATACTGAGAACCATTCCTTCTGCACGCTCCCCATCCAGCTCTGTAGACCCCATAGTCCAGGAATGAGCCATTGCTAAAAACTGTGGCACAAGCCCTGAAGCCATTGCCAATATATTCCACCATATTCCTGTGCAAGGCACCAGAGCTTTCCATATTGAAATCTCCCCTGAAACATCTGGAGATCTTCTTGCACTCACCAATGTCAAGGACTCTCTGTTTAGCTGTGTGCTGCCGGGAATGCCAGTACTTCCAATATTTCAGCTGTTCATCTCTGTTTTTATCCTCACTGAAAACAACCATGACCACACTCTATGAAAAACAACACCAGAGTCACATTAGTTAAAATAATTAATAGTCAGAAAAAAATTCAAATCTCCATATGCCTCTAATTCTGATCCAGCCACCACCCTCTCCCAGTACTTTGGTTGTAGAAGATTAGGTTTTATTCAATCTAATACTACAATGTACTTAAAGACTCAGGTCAGAAGAAATGTAGTTGTGAAATGATGCAAAGCCCAGGATTATGCTCTTGATAGTCAAAAAAAAACTTAATTATATTCTTAATTTAAAAAAAATCAGCTTCACTGGCTAAAGATAAGACATTTTTAATTTAGTATATTCAGTCTAAATACCTTTTTTGGGAGCAGGATTCTTGCATATATGTGTTTAATGACAAATTTAGTGTAACTTTCTACTGAATTTTGCTGAGGTTTTCAATTCACATTCTCAATTCGCTTTGTTAAACTGTGATTCAAAGGAAACAGATTGAATTTCTATGCAAAATTTTACACAAGCAATATAGGCTTTTTGAAAAAGCCCTGCTGTAGGCAAGCAAAACAACACAAAACAATGAAAGAATGATCATACCAATAAAATTAGTGAAAATAAATCACAGAGAAGAAAAATTTCAGTTTTAAATATCCAAGTTTACTTTCACCCTGAGACACTAAGCACAAAAATCACTATCAAGCTACTTTATAAGCCAAGGAGGTGGACCACAACTGATTCATCATCTGTCCCCTCACACAGCTGCCACCATAACCCTTTATGTACTCTGTGACCTTCTGCATTCCACCTACAAAAGCTGAACACCATCACCACATCTTCCATGTCTATCTTCAGCCTCCCCATGGGCACGAGGCAGTACACTCCATGGAGGAGTCCTGGGTTATGCCTGTACATATTGGGTGGGCATCAGGCGTGTGTGGCTGGCCAGCTGATGCACTAACCAGAACTGGCCATGCACACTAGCTTTTCCACCAAGGACACCACTAATGCTTTTATGAACCACTTACAGGGAACCTGTAGAGGTTTAATACCTTCAAAACCTCTTGCTCCTCTGTTAGCTTTGGATGGAATTGGCAATAAATTCAACAGTCACTTGAGTAGGGCCCTGGCAAACAGAACATGATTGTGAAAGTTGCACACGATTTCACAATCTTCTGTCAACTACATCCTCCAAAAGGATGTGGTCTCACCCCTCCTTTATAATTTCCACCCTTCTACTGCCACAGCTTCAAAACTTGTGTGGCAGTGCACTGAACCAGGCATATAAGGACTGGTTTTCAGTCAGACCAGTGACCTCCAGACTCCTGTTTCAGCTCTACAAGGGCTAGAGCTGGAACCACAAAATGGGAAGGAATGGGTGGCAGGGAAAGAGATTGTACAGCAATCTTGTTTGTACAGCAATCTTGATTCTAGAGAAGCCCTACATCAGATTCAGCCAACAGCCTCACGTCCTAAGGAAACCAGGCTAAAAATTAACTGCTAATTCAGGTTTCCAAATCACTGCCTCTGTTTAGGAAGAGTCTCTCTAAACTTCATGTATTATAGAAACATGTAGGTTGTTGTCTGCTTCAGTGCTCACATTGACTTTCATTGGTTCCTTTGACTAAAGTCACAACAGTTTTACAGTGCTTCATGTATCTGGATGTAAACATTTCTGCAGCCTCATACATATGCAGCCTGCCAGCTTCAGCTACAGGGCTCATTGCTCATTCCAAGGTTACTGGGTTAGGATTTGATAACTCAAAAACTTTACCAAGGAAATCAGGAGGCCCATTCACCAGGTAGATGTTGCTGAATACACAAGCTACAGTTCTACACACAGAATCTAAGATGCAAATCATTTGTTTTGTTAAACACCTGGGTGAATGTCAAGTGAAAGCTCACACTTATACAATGAAAATTATTCAAAATTTATGTCACAAAGGATGGATTCAACTCTTCATGTTTTCCCTGAAATGCACTGGAAAGCAGCAGATGAAGAGCACCAGTGAGTGAGGATGGACCACACAGCAGACATGGCAAATCTTGGACTTCTTTGCTTTAATCACGGCAATAAGTTCACCAGGGTTAAGTGTAGCATCTGTGTAATCACCATTCAGCCAAACTATAAACTGAGGCTATCATAAACTCATAAGATCAGACTCTGAAGAAACTGGACAGCGAAACATTTGTTAACCACCATCAATAAGGTGCTCTCCCACCTTTACACTGAACATGAGAATAAGCTTGCTCTGTCCTTCCCCCAAGAAAAAAAATTAAATTAAAAGCCAATCAACCACAGCTATATCTATCTCCATAGCCCCATTCCCACCTAGGAAAGAAATGGGACTTTACCCTGACTTTGCTGATGGGATGCCGGAAGCATTTGTTGTCACCTGTCTCACTCAGGGTGATGGCATAGAACTGTCCTTTGTTCAAGTAGGTCATGGGTCCTTCCCCTTGCTTTTGACGTAGAGACTTGGTAGCTTCTAGCGTATACTGAAAAGTGCTGCTGAAAAGACAAGGAGAAACAACCACAAAATCCATATCACTTTCTCCTCTTCTCTTTTATTATGTAATTATTGCATTGTATAAGGCATAAAAGCTAATAACAAAATTCCAGGAAAATGTCACAAGGCAATTTAAAATTGCAATTTACTTTTTTCGACTTCATCAGATCCTGCAATCAAGCGTAAAACTACCTGGGCTGTAAGTTTCTTGGATCAAAGGCTAGATCTGTACTTTCTCTGAAAGGAGCCATTATGAATTATAAGACTCTGTACCCCACAATGACCATGTCAATTACCAAGAGGGGATTCAGTATGATTTGCAGGAAATCATCAACTCCACAGACATTTAAACTTAGAAGTGTTGCAGGAGAACTAAATAATTTTTCAAAAAAACCCAACCAGAGTAAAACACGTTGCAAAAGATGGACACAGAGAATGGAAAGTCCAACTGCTACTTTCAGCACAGGTCAAAGAAGGAACACAAAGAGAAGGGACAGTAAGTTCATTTGTTTAAAGACAACAGGAAAATCAAGGTTTTTATAAGCTTTCTTTTCAAAATTAGTCAGACTGAATGAAGTGCCTATATTTAGCTTTCTCTTCAATCAAGTAACCTCTCTTTAGAAAAATATCAGGGAAAAACAGTTAGCTCTTGCATTGAAATTTTAGATCTTAAAAATACCCTCCTTCACAGAAGAACTTTCCAACTTCAAAGCACTTCTCAAACTATGAAAAGCTAAAGCTCCATTAACTAGTGAACTGTTAGCTGGAAACAATTCTCACTTAGCCTCTTCAGCTACCACTTCCAATAATGGGCTTGAACAATAATCAAGTAAAAATGATGCATGCAGCTCATCACATTCTCTTAAAAGAAAATAATGTTGATCTTGTAAAAAAAAAAAATTTTTCAAACTGCACAGGAACCTTAATGCAAGGAGTCCACAGGAACTGGAGATACAGTGGAAGCATTTTCACAGAAATTCTAATTCAGTAAAGTATTTAAGCAGTGCTGGAGCAGAACCAAAAGGAGGAATACGTTGGTCCAAAACAGCGTATCCTTAACTTTCTAATTCAAGCAAATACTCTGGATCATCATAGTACTGTCATAGCTATATAGAAATAAAAGGAAAATATCTTTTAAAAAAGATATTTTAACTATCCACTGGAAAAAAAACCACAATAAAATATATAACTAATAATTACATTTAAATCCTCACTTGAAGAGAAGGTAGAAAAAACCCAACAGATTCAGTCTTTCCATCCAAAAGGAGTTTCAGACAGATCAGTATCAATTATTCAGTTTAGAAGCAATCATTCAATCAAATGAAGACAACTTCTAAGTGCTTCTTAGCTTATAAAATGAAATCTAGTCATTTTTCTAGTTGCTTAAAAGTTACAAATCAAAGCAAAACTAAGGTAACAAGCAAACACTCATCTATACCTAGGCAACCCACCGATGGCAGCACTGGTGCTTCCACACAATGCAGCTGCAGCCACCATGGAGCTCTTGCACGCAGCAGGAAGGCAGCACAGAGGCAGCGCCGTCCCCTCCGCTGTGAAGGGTGCTGGCACAGCCCTCTGTCCTGTGTGCAAGGGGAACAGAGGCACTGCCAACACTCCAAGTGTGAGCCTGAGTGGACTGCAAGAGCTCTACCACCAGTGCTGCAGAACCAGCATCCATCCTGCTGCACCTCTTGTCCTACAGATGGACCACCCATCAGAGGTGGAGGCAAAGCCTTGATTTAGCATCACACAAAGGGACTGCAGGTTGCGTGCTCGAGGCCACTTCATGACACACATCAAAGCACACTGAGTGCCCTGGGAGATGTGCCTCAAAACCCCACATCAGACAGAAGAACTAGGGAGGATGTGTGCTGAGAAGGGCTTAGAATGATCAAAGTCAGACACACACACAATGCCTTAACAGAACTGCCTACAATCAGCCATGGGCTGGTCTTCTGTACCCTGGCATTCTGTATGTTTCAGTCAAAAAATGTAAATCCTAAACACACTGCACTTGGCCAGTTTTGGAGCCTCTGTGTAATACCACTTGGGAGTTTTTTCTTGTTTCCAGTTGGCAAGTAAAGCAGGCCCTATAGCAGGAGGATTATTCTCACTCTTGAAATTTATTGCAGTCACTTGAATTATTATAATACTATTCTGAACCTCACCATGAGTCTCAACTAAACCCCTGTGCACTCACTAAAACATCTTCTAGCAGGCTTCCAATTACTTTCACATTCACCACTTCTTTTTCAATCTGAAATTCTCATTTCTGAGCCTTCCAGGTAAACTAAATATATCTTTCCTGGGAGCTTTTTTAATGTACATTCAGAGGTTTCATTCTTAATGTGACCTGAGCTGCAGCATGAAAGACTTAAATGTGCGATAATTGTTAACAATACCGATGTTTCAGGATTCAGTTTTACAAATGTTCAGTGTAGTAAGTGAGAAGCCTTTGCTAAATATCAGTTGAATATCTTCTGCCTAAATAATGACTTGGTTCTGAGCTCACTGCAGTTAATGATTGTTTTAACATTCTTCACAAAAAATATTAGGCTGTAAGGATCCTTCATCACAGTCGCAGTCATATGCCTAATCCACGAGAACTATGTAGGCATGTTCCTGATTCTAATGTGAAAGTAGTCTCTCAGATACAATCTCTCAGAACCATTCACAAGTATGAAATAAACGCATCAGTTTAAAGACTTCAGTGATTACAGTCTTTACTAGATAAAGGGACTGCAGTACAGGCAGAACAGTATTCTTTTCACACTTTAATTTTTGAAGCTCTTCCTTCAAGCTTTTCAATTGTCCTGGACATTTGACTTGTGCATTCTGCCATCCTCAAAAGATTTTTCATGGCCTGGCTGTCAAACCTATACTCTTACCTGGAGAACCTATCAAAAGTTTTCTTCTTGCATATCTTGGGCAGAGGGGCTTCAGAGGAATTACGAGTTTAAAGCAATGCTGAGGGAAGGCAATAGATGAAGATATAAACCCACCAGATCTGAGAGCTAACCTGAGCAAGAGAGTAAGGGGAGACTGATGCTTGGCAGCATCAAGGGAGCCCTGCAGGTACCCCAGGGTGAAGAAAGGAAGGGTGGGAAGTGGACACAGGCAGTTATTCCTCAATACATTCCTGCCTGATGCCAGTCAACACACTGCAAAGCATATGCCATACCTTGTTTGTTCATAAATATATTCTTCAGCCCCCACTGACACACTCCGATACTTCTGAAAAATAAGACCAATTAATACTGTTTGATATAATCGAAATGCAAACACCAACAATAGTGTAACTATGTTTATTTAAAGACAACTCAGAAGAAACTGTCAACCATTTAAAACTCAAAATACCTAAAAACTGGAGCAGATATTAATATGCTAGTCACATTTTATATGAAGGTTAGAGGTTGACATTGTAAAAACCACACAATTTACTTACCTAACCTCAAAGACTTGGTTTATACTTTATAGTAACAAACTAAGCACAGCTAGACAAGAAAATGAAAGAGATGAGAACAGTATATTTATAATTGTTACAATTGTATGCAAAGAACACAGTAAATGATTGACCGAAGTGTCCACTACCACAGGGATCTAAAAAAACTCAGCACTCCTTCAGTATAACACGACTAAGTCACTCCATAAATGATTTGAAACCATTTCTAAATATGTACTTATAATGTGTTTGAAAGTCGAGTAAGTATTACAGCAAATCCAAACCAAATCATTCTCACCAGTACTTAGGAAATACTTTGCAAGCACTTATGAAAACTAGGAAGAACAACTGCCTTCTTACTTCTAAACACTAACTTTGCCTAAGTTTCTTTTGGTATGTTTTGGCATTGTACCTTATGGTTTCCCCACACCTGCTCCATCCAGCTGTGCCTACACAACAGTGGCTGGAGGAGCAGTCAGAGCACGGCCGGGCAAAGCACACTCCGGGGTTTGGGCAGTCGAGAAAATCAAAGGGACAGGCTCGGTGCTGAGTGAGGCTGCAGCAGGGTGGCAAAGCTCTTCCTGCTCCCATGCCAGGTGCATGTGAACACCTGGGGCAAGGTGGCCACCAACAGTGGCACACATCGCCCCTAACAACTCTGGCTGGGGACCCGAAGTTAATTGTCCAGTGTCCCTTGCAGAATTAATAGGGGAGGTGAAGATGGAGAGGAGTGAGTGCACTTCAAAAACCACTCCACTCGCTTTTGTCAAGTGGATTTGAACTGATTCTTTCTCCACAGAGTGCACAGAAATCCTGGATGATAAGTACTGCACCCTGTTATTAACCAATCATTTTAAAAACACGTAGCAATATATTACCATTATAACAAAACTATAAACACAGAATTTGGGATGCAAAGCCAACATATAGATGTAAAGTTCCTTTTTACATCCAAATTTAACAGGTTTGCATGTTTGACAGCTCTCTGCACAGAGCAGAGGGACTGCTTGGGAACCTCTCAGCAGCTGTGCTGGCTTTCACAGAACAAACCAATGTAATGGAATCACTCTGCTACAGCACCATAGGGAAAGCCACGAGTATGGGACCAGTTTACCAGTAACAAGTAAAAACAGCTGAAATAATATTATTTGATAATGCAGGCCACTGTTTCTAATCCAAGGTTTGATCCTACTGATTTTACAATGGGAAGCTAGATTTCTTCATTATTTATTCATTGAGTTGACCTACACGTGTTTTATATCTGAAAACGGAATTTACCTCCTGACATCCTGGATCTGTGCTGCTCATGGAGACAATATACTTTTCTATAATACATGTACACAAACACACAATAAATTTTTCATATACTCAATCAGGGCAGCCCAGCCTTAATGTAGCTTGCCTTGTACTTTTGTTACATTTACAATTTTGTAGAGTTGGAAGGAAGAAAGCCCTAGAGGAGTTTCACCATCTTGTATCTCTAATTATTTGCAGAGGTACTGTCAGCTTTAAATTGTCTTTACCCTTCTGCAGTTCCAGCTAGTTTGCATTATTCTGCAGCAGGCAAAAGCAGCCAGAGGGTACTCACCATACTAAAGCTGACTGTAAAATTACTTTGACTCAGCATAACTGTAAAATAGTTAGAAGTTCTCCTTGCCTTTTTTTCTCTTCATATACATGCAGTTGTTCCTCGCCTGTTGAATTCTCTGTTCCCCTCTATTAGTCTAATTCTGCTACTTCTTCTTACTTGCTTGTGTTGCAGAATAGAGCTTAGTGCAACAAACAGCTTCTGAATAAATTACTTGGGTTTATCCAGCAGCAGAGGTTGTTGGTACTCATTTGCATTTTCAAAAGAACATCTAGAATTTCCCTGTTACAAAGTGGCTATTTCTTACTGTTATGAATAGGTCTGAAGGTAGATCTTGTTAATGGTAAC
Organism: Phainopepla nitens; assembly: GCA_013400175.1. NCBI lineage: Eukaryota > Metazoa > Chordata > Aves > Passeriformes > Bombycillidae > Phainopepla > Phainopepla nitens. The sequence goes on along the minus strand of VXBQ01014700.1, from coordinate 183,827 downwards.
TAAGTCTTCTTTTAGAAGACCAACTATGTTCTAATTGACACAATATACCCAAAGACAAAAAAAAAAGTAGTATTTATTATTCTCAGAATTTTCAATAAACATCTTTAAAACTGTCTTCTGAAATCCCTCATGATGCTCCCCTATAATCAGAGCACAGACTGATGGGAACACAGCAAGGAGTAGAAATTAATTTGTTGAAACAAGCATCACTGTTCTTCTAATGGCTCTTGTGGACAGCTCAAATTCCTTATCTTGTTTACAAGCTCAAATATCCTTATCTTGTTTACAGCTTTTTATTGTGTTCTTAGATGCTAATTTGAGGTGAAAAACTTACTTCAGTTCCTCCATCTTTGAAGGTGTCACTGTAGGTACTGTCAGGAGTACTGCGCTGATCATCTTTAAGATAATTTGTGTGGGGAGCAATGTTGGACACTTCGTATGGTTCAAAGATAACGCCTCGGTGCTCCTCATTTTCTCCTCTTGCATAGTGTGTTTGTGGGGTCATAAAAACAGGGGTGAATTCCTCTGCTTTAACCACAGTCACTGTGGACCCTGTGATGGGTGTTGAGGTCCCAGACACATTTGTGTTGTATTCCCTTTTGGATGACTCCAAAGCATCTTGGTTCAAGGAAAGGTTAACTGGCACTGTCTTCAGGACTTGCACACGGTTCTCTCCCCCACTTAAGTTATTCTGAGCTTCCGTGGTATTAAGACAATTTCTGTGAGACAAAACCAAAAAATGTTATGAACTGTCCTGATAGAGGAAATCTCCTCCTTAAATAGCTTAATGTCTTAGATGTCAGGGAAGATTTTTCAATTCTGATAAGCCACTGCCATTGGAAGTAATACATTAACAAATACTAGGCAAAAGACATTGTGAGGCAAGTAGAGAGGTCCAGAGCTCTTTAACAAATGGAGAAAGATAATACAATTGATTTGACTTGTTAGAATAAATTCTGGGTATCCAGGGTTGCTCTTGCCTTGTCGTATAATTTGGATGCAAAAATCAATCTAGGAGTGCAACAGCCTTTAGACGTAAGAATAAAGAGTAAGGCAGGGCATGGATTACTCTTAGTAGATATTTTGCACGTGAAATAGGCAGAATATCAACAGCAAAACTCATATGCTGATGGCATGCTCTTTCAGGCTGTTGATAGGTCACTACTGTTTGCTTAACTCTGGTACTAATGCTGTTCTAAACGAGCAAGCCCAGGAATGCCATTGTAGCAGAGTGGATCAGTAACTATAGGGGCTGCAAGGTAACCTCAGCAGCATTCCCACATCTACCCACAGTTGCTCTTGAAAGCAATCTGATTGCTGATAGTAGTTACACTGACATAAAACAGTTAACTCATAGAACTTTTAATAGGTATAAATAACATTGCTTTGCTTTCAACCCAGGAAAAACTACAGTTCCTCTCTTGGCTTTCCACTGAAGGCCAGTCTTGTCAATCACACTCAATTTAGGAATTGAACATCAGGAATTTCTCTGGTGTTTGTAGAAGAAAAACTGTCAAAAAAACATTTTATAGCCTATTTTGAAACAGTAAATTTATACTGCTACCTACTGAAACAATCACTTTAAGAACAGCTAGCGGAAACTATCTAAGGCTGTCACAAATTAGCGCCATTGAAATTAACCTTGTATAGCTCATGTCTGTCATAATTTTATATGGAGATACCTTCCAGTATGTGAAAACTTCATTGTTTCTATGAAAATATACACTTTTTTTTTCTAATAGTAGGAAGTAGTTTCCTTTGACCAAAGTCCCTTTTAGCCTACAGAGAAAAGCTGAAATCTGAGGGGAAAGCAAATGATTTTAAGAGTTACTTTAATTGCTGGGCAGATCCCAAGTTATGATAAATAAGACTCTACAAATGAGATTACTGAGGCCAAACTACTCACTTTTTGCCCTACAACAAGAAAACAAAGAAAAACAGCCAATAGCCAATTGTCAAGATAATCTGATTTTACTAATCTCAACAGCAGCAGCAAAACAACACCACCAAACACAAAGAAAGAGTGAAACTCCAGCTACCTCCCAAACTGCATGTTCGAGAATACTATCCATTTTTTCTAATCAATTCAAAGTAAAAACTAGTAAAATATGCTTCCCCAAACAGCCTTAATTCTTTCAACTTTTGAAAGAAAACCATAAACTCCTCAGGCCCTCATAGCTCCTTCAGTTCACAACTGATCAACACTTCTAGTAGCTGAGTATATGATTTTGAATAATACCATACCTTTTATCTTGGTCTTCTTGATTATCACTCACTTTGTTTACAGACAACAGCCTTTTATCTCTGGGAACCTGAGAACAACACCAGGCATGGGGTCAGGTAAATGCAACTGTCAGGCATTTGCAGCTTCAGACTGCTCTAATGCAACAACTAGAAAAATGTAACTCTATCAGTGTTGTCTAGTTCACAGACGCCAGGAGCTGTTTTTCTCTGGGAAACTGACTGCGAACAGGAAGAAAATTTCCAAAGAGAAAAAACATAGGAATTGTTTTCTTTTCTAATTGTTTGGCACACCAGTCAGGAGCAAAACACTCTTCTTTATGTCCTATCTTTTGAATATCAAGCTAGGCCAAGCTATCTCAAAATCAAAGCTCATACTATTCCAAAAACACATACACACTTTTCACTGAATAAAACAAGATGAGAAGGAAGATACGATGCTTTGATGAGCTCTGCACTGAGACCATTTTAGCTCAGACAAAAAAGGCTTTTCAATTAAACCATAAGCACCAGGTAAGTCCTCCTGTTAGAGAGAAGCCTGAAGAGTACAGGACTCATACCTAGGGAAAGTTTGTGGATCTTTCCCTTTCCTAGTATGGGGACAGGTCAGGGCATGCTGGTATGTCATCAGAAACACTGACTTCTGCTTTGCTGATTGCATCAACAGCTATGAGAGGTAAAAACCCAGTCAAATCTGGCCCCTTGACAGACTCAGAATTGACACCAAGCAACTTAAAAGATTTGTATTCCCACATACCAGTGTCCTGACACCAGCACAGATATGAAATCACCAAGGGCAAAGTTGCTGCCATGACCATATTTTTTCTTTTCTTGCTGAGTCATTATTTGGGAGCTAAAATTTCTATCTTTTGCAAAAGAAGACATATCCACTCCATCACAACAATTAACTCAGGATTAAAGAGAAAGAATAGACCTAAGAATGGGCTAAAACCATGCTTTTTACTTTTAAATATTTTAAAGAAACATCAGAAAAATATCTGACTTTAGAGGAAAGAACAGTATGACAGTGCACTCCAGTAGTCAATGGTAACATCAACAATAACTGCAAGACAGCAGCATAGTCACAGAGTTCTATCCAGAGCCATTCTTTCTGTTAGGGACATCCCCTTTCCCTATTAAGCACCCAGCTAGTTAAAAAACCTCTTTCATTTATTTTTTGAAGAGGGATAAAAGCCACAGTTTACATACATTGATTCCCCCTTTAAGATTATATATTTATCTCAGAACAGGGGTCCATGTTTAGGTAAATATCACTACAAGAAAAAGGAAAAGTTAAAAAAACCAAACAGTTAAATTCAAATAACTCCTACTGACTGGAAAAACTCATTCAAAAATATTATCCAGCATGTCAGAACAAATAAGCCAGATTACAAATAAGGACAATTCAATAGTCTGGTCTACTGTAAGTCCTCTACACTTCCACATTACAGCACAGAGGTTAAGTTTTAATAAGTTTTAAGTTTGTGTTTGGGAGTATCAATAGGAGTTATCATTTCTTCCCTATTTAAGACAAAAATAGTTATGATTGAATTCTGGAAATGGTTTTGAGATGTTAATCCCACCTTATTCCATCTGAACCCCAAGTCTTTTGCAACTGTCTGGAAGGAGGAGCAGACATGTCTTTCAGAACATGGTTTGGAGAAGGAAAAGGGCTATTTTCTGCTTTTGTTAGAAAAAACCATCCAATTAATGAACTGCTACATACAAAGGTATTACTAAGACAGAAGACAGTAGTCCAGATGCTCATATACATCCTGAATTTTGCAAATCCATATTAATTTCACAGACTCTGGCACTGTGGTAACCACATCAAGCAGAGAAAAGGACCTTTTTTCTTTCTCACTGGGAATAGTTTTCTCTACTGACAACAACCCACAAAAGCAAGGAACATCTCTTGACATATAATCAGCAAAGCAATTAAAACAATATTTAACCATAAGGCTGGTATATGCTGTCTTCCCTACAACCCCTTTTCCTGAACACTCAATTAATGTCACAGAGATTACAAAGAGGAGTCCATTCATTAAAAACATTTATACTGATAAATACTAAAAGCAAAGGTTTTTAATTCCCATTCCTGTTACTTGCTCATGAATTACAAGGGGACCTAGCATTGCTGTGCTGGCTTTCACAGAAGATCATCTGTCCAAGGCAGCCATAGCTGACTTCATGGGTATGGAGATTGTTCATTTCACACTCTAGTACTTGAGAGGCAACACTGATTCAGAGTACCAAGGGGTCAGCATGGGTTTCATAATGACATTTTTGCATTACACAGAGTTGCACTTTGTAGGACTCTCCTCTGATTTCAGTAAAAATCTCAAATATAGCTTAGCTTCAACACAATGAAATATATATATTAAAAAAAACAAAGTACCAAAATCATATGTAAAGCCCTGGGTTTAGAACATGACAAACTGAAACCATGTCAGTGTGTTTAATGTAAACTGACTTAGATCTCTGGCTCTGTGTCCAGCTCTATTTCTGTCCTGCAAACTTCCAGTGCAAGGGCTAGACCTCCATGTACGTTTGTATACAGCCTACTGCAATCATTATACAAATAAAAATAACATGGGAAATTGTCAGATGAGAGATAGCCCAGTTAAAGAGCAAACTAAAACATGTGTGGAATGAACCAAAAAAGCAGACAAATGTACAGATGGACAAGGCCTCCCCTTTTACACTTTTTGAAGAATATTTCAAGTATCATCCAATGTGTTCTTGCAAAGGAAGATGATCACTATGTTTAAAAAGAAAACATGGTAGAAAATTTAACATGGGAATTCTGATATTTTTTCTCTCCAGAATTAAATATATCAAAACTGTTTCGGACAGGCTTCCTATAATGGAATGGGTGCATGATGGAAACATTAGAGAGAAAACAAGATGCAGTGACTTCTGTCTTTGAATACTGGCTCTTTTGATGCCTCTCAGAGTGGTCCCTGCTAGTGCAGCAGGGAGGGATAACGACAGAATTACCTACTTTATAATAGTCATACAATAGGCCAAGAGCAGCAGCACTGTCCTCATCACCATTTATGCTCATCATAGCCTTGGTAGCTGCTGTTAGGGGATTCTCCAAATACGACTTCCAGGCTTCATCTTCACTGGTGTAGGCTCGTCTGGTGTTGAATGAAGTGTCATTTGGCACTAAGGCCACAAGTCGCTTGTTACTGCATAGACAGGAAGAATAAAATTGTGATCCAGAAGGGATTACTTTATTCACAAGGCATGGTAAAGAACATCAAATAGTTCAATTAAAGTTATATGATTACATCAAGCAAGCACCTCTGTATTACACTTGGTAACAAATATTTATCAGTATTAGCTATCTTCAGTACTTAAAAAAAAATTTAAATGCATGCAGATCTTGTGATAATAATTCAAATGTACAGATAGAGCTACAAAAATATTTTAAAACTATTTGGAAAAAATGAAGCAACACTATAAGAACATTTTGCCCCAGTATTTTTGCTACTTGTACACTTGATTAGGGAAAAAAAATCCAACATTTAACTGACATAAGAAAACATGAACAAAAAACAAGCATCTAATACTAATCTAGTGTTCACCTAAACAGAGTATAGTTCAGTATTTAATAAGTGGGTACATCTTAAAATTAAGCTATTCTCTGCTTCTAGAATGCAACTTGTCAGTAATTTCAGAGAAGTTTCCTGTAACAGGACATGAGCAATAGATCCAGTGGATGGAAGAGAAGTAAACATATCTGGTCTCAATTCACACTTCATCAGTCACCACATCTAGTTATAAACCCATGGTAACACACACAAAACCATTAGAGTGTGGCATTTGCAGCAAAGCAGTTTCCTCCAGCCTGAAAGTGATACAAACTGACCAGTGCTCCTGTATACTGCATGAGAAACTGCTGATACACAGCTATGGCTGAAATTTCCAGTATAATAATAAACATAAATGAAGATAACAGCACCTGCTTTTGCAAACTGTTCAATAAACTTATTGATAAAAGAACTGCATATAAAAAAAAAATAAAAGTTGCAGGCCTATTACATAAGAGAGCAGGCAAACAGATTAGGCATGGGAAACAGTGGAGTGAGGGGTGTGCTGCTTCGTGGGTGTTACAAGAGCACTGTGAAGAACTGGCTCAAGTTACAAGTATGGCAACAAAACTTAACACATTACACCTTACAAATTTGAAAGCTGCAGAGATGGCAGAATAACTAAATACACCGACTTAACTGGTAAAAAGTAGTTATTCCTGGTGACCTTCAAAAACACTTTTTGCTATCTTCCACACAAAAGCCAGTTTAGTAGTCAGTCTCCTCTTTCAGTTCTGCCCTACCTGCACCAGTACCAGCTCCACAGATCTAACCCAACCAACTGCTGCTGTTGCACAGAGAGTGGCATTTAAACTGTGCAAACAAGACTTTTATTTGTTTTCAGAAATAGGATTTGATAAAAGCACAACTGAACCCACACAGAAAGTGCTCTCTTGCCTGGCCCCCAAGCTGCAGCGACTGGCAGAAGGCTGGGGCATGGCCACAACTCTGCTGCGCTGCAAGCCCAACGTGCTCCAGTGCTTCAGGAAGAGGAGGGCGATGGTGGAGATTATAATCTCTATGCTACAGGGCACTGTTTACAAGTTTCTTTATTTAACAAAAAACAAAATAATCCATCTGGTACACAGAGCAGAATTTTATGAGCTCTGTGGGGGAAGAAAGCATTTCATAGCTTCGTATCAGAAAATACTACAGTACCGTCTATTTTCCTTTCACATAAAGATACAAAGTAACTGGATTTTTGGAAACTACTTTTTTTTTTTTTGTGGAAAACCCTTCTGCCTGGCCTTTAGCTGAAGATTTTTGTCCCTCTTGCTTTCATGTATACATTTGTGTTGGTACAGGTTTGCTTCAGCCAGTGAACCCGAGCATAAATTAGGAGCCTAAGGAAATACAGAGAGAACTACTAGGTCTGCTTGCCTTTTCAATGCCTTATTGTTAGCAACTCAAATCAGATCTGCAACAGCCCTGCTGTTCGTGCCAGAGGTAGCTGAGAGCCTGTTTCCACTCTGGAGCAGTCAATTCTCCCTGGCTCAGAGGCAATTACTCCAAGCAAGGATTCTCCTTTCCTCAACAAAGCTCCCCTTCAGCTAGATCTGGGCTGTTTCACCGCATGGGCGGCTGCCCATTGCAACGCACAAAATCTCGCTCACCCTCCTTCCTGCAGCAATCTTCCCTTGAAACCAGTAACTGCCTTTTGTTACTCGGAGCACTCACAGCCGTGCGACAGTCATAACTGATTTATGAGCACTACAGTCAGACAGCAAGATCCATTTAAAAGCACACCTTTTATGACCTGGGCTGTGCTTGTCTGTAAAAATGCTGGAGGGGAGGAGTCAATCTCTGCTGCTCTAACTTAGCCAAGATGATCTTAAAGCAATGACCAGAGTGCAGTCTCCCAGAGGTGCATATCTGATTGTGTTAGGAGAAGCCAAAGCAAAGGGGATAAATGCTCTAGAACAGCAACTCAGCAAGAAAACAGTCAGGATAGTTGGAAAGGCACAGATGCATAGACCTAGAGCCTTCCCAACATCTCTCCAGAGCATGTTTTTTTCTCAAATTCAGGTTTTCACATTTGAAAACAAAGTATCTGTCTCCTCTGCCTTGAGAGATGGTCTGCAGCATAATCAACTGACACAGTCTTTGTGTTTACTCTGCAAACAGACTGAAACAATAGCACTAAGAAAAATAAAAAACTTCCTCATCACCTCTATCCCTGTAATCAGCTCTGTGGGAGGTTAATGGTCAGAGCTAATTATCATGATTTAACATAGTCAATAATTTCAAAGATTATAGACGAAGTAGTCAGCCAAAACAATTGGGCTCACTTAAAGAAAACTTCTCTCTTAAATAAGGCCATTTAGATGAGGGAGAGAGTTTCTCTGAATAAATGAGACTTGTGCATGCACACACATTCCCTTTCCTCTTTGCACAACTGCTGAACCTCCTCGGACAATTTCAGCTAAATGTGACAGCCCCAGCTGTTCCAGCTGTGCAACTGATGACAGCTGGCAGCTGCTTAGGAGAGTGACTCTGGTGGTACCTGCATCCTGTGGAAGACAAAGGGTGACACCTACAAGTAGCAGCAACCCCATTGTGGAGCTGCCCTAACCAACCCAGCTGAAAGAAAAGCCTAATTTGGAGCCTTCAATTAGCACATCCATAGATCTGTGAATCTTATCAAAAGCTGAAAATCCATCAGCGGCCATATCCACCAAGAACCACACACTTAAGGAAGAAAGACAGGCCAAGATTGCAAGACTGCCACTCAACCCGACCAGCAACACCAGCAAACACCCGCTGTAGCCCCAGTCACGCCCAAAAACCTGCTAAAGAGCAGAGAACAAGAACCCCTGCTGTGCCCAGTCCTCACCCGGACCAGCCCACCAACCCTCCACCTGGGAGTCAGGACACGCGATAACCAGAACACAGCTGTGTGGGATGCACTTGAGCAAGTGAAAGCACACCCTCATTTTATCATGGAGAAAGAGCTGAAGAATTCAGGATGCTTTATGTCTAAAAAGCAAATGTTTCCGTTCAAGCTACCACTCGCGCTCCTCATGAATACAAAATGTTTCCGCTGTTTTATACCAAACAGTAATAAGTGTGCGAGAACGAAAGGTATTTTCTGGGCAGTGGTCTAACTAGGAGCTAGATTGCTCTGACACGGGAGCATTTATGTCAAGACTAAACTTCAGACAGCCTTCATTTTGCAAAACCTTTTTTTTCTCCCCACTGCTTAGCAGAGATTTTCCTGTTCATACCATCCAAAGTGATTTGTGTGTTTTCATACGACATACATATATTTTCCAGATTAACAGCAGTTACAGTGATTTTTTTTTTTTTGAACTTGTTTACAATTAAGATTATGGAATTTTATAAAACCTATCCAAGTGTAGGGTATAAATATTAAGATAGCCAAAACTTTGTTTCATTTCAGTTACTACAGTACAAAGTAAATTGGAGAGGTACATTGTACTTAACATCAATAAATCAGCTAAATGGAAAAGGCCAGCCTTTCAAGCTCTTCCTCGGATTTAAGATAATGAACATACAACAGCCAGCCCTTGGGGCTATAAAATCCTACTACAGGCAAATTCTCACCCAACTTGATGCAATTTGCGAATTAGCTTACAATGAATCAGAATTGCCCATTAACACCCTCATGAACAGTAGTAAAAAGGCTTGGTGATCAGAGCTTCCTTTTTATTCAGAAAAAAAGGTGTCCTGCCTACCAGTCTCTCAAGACCAATTTTGATGCTCAAGAGCTTTCTCTTGAATTTGCAAAGCTCAAGCAGCCCTTAAACTTCTCAACTCTATCTACCACTGATCATAAAAGCAGACTGATGCAGCCTTGCTGCATCGGGTACATCTGCATCCTATTCCATCACACGCCCATCCTGATCCAGGTGGCACTAGTGGGAACGAAAGCCTCTTCCTACCCGCCCCACGTCTTTTGCCTTGCCCAGGAAATTCAACCCTGAAATCCAAAACAGATTATTTAGACTGCCAAGGAGGGCACTCAGCCCAGGCATTTCCATTTTTTAACTGTGGGGTGGATTTTGTTGGCTTTTTTTTTTTGACATTCCATTTGTTCTTTTAAGGAAAAAAAAGTTACAATCAAGCTGCTCCATGAATATACCTGCAGACTTCTTCACCCCCTGACAATGCAAGAGGACTTTCCCCTCCCTGCAGGGGCTAGGTGCCAGATGGGAACACACAAGCAATGTGTGTGAGGCAGGAGAATGGGAGAGGTTCCAATTCCCAGGTTTCAGCCCAGGCCTGAGCCTGCCCATTCTTACACAGGTGAGATAAGCACACCAAGCACTTCTGCACACACCGTCTGCAAACTGCTCCTTCAAGAGAAGGGACACAAGGCTTTGGTCCACACAGCTGTTATAAAGCACCTAGAAATTTTAGCACTAGTCAAGTAACTGGAAGAGGCAAGACAGACTCATGTCACCTCGTTCCCAGCCCAACACATCAAGGCCATAGGATATTCATCATAAGCTCCTTGTTAGTTGCATGATAAGATGATGACCAGGGCAACTGTCTCCAATCTTCAAATGCTGGGAGAAACACGAATTCTAAAACAAGGCAGCAGGCAAAGGGACCATTTCTGTTGCACACAGACATGCATCACACACCACGGTGCATTCTGGTCCTTCCTCCCGTGCAAAGTCAAAGAAATGGTGAACTTGTAGAACACCCACGATTCATTTGGTGTGACAAAAGGTACAGGAGCATGCTCCAGACACATCCAAGAACCTTAGGAAAGAGAGCAGAAGTTCCCACTTCAGATTTGACACAACTAAGGAGGGCTGAGTATGACCATTTACAAACATTTCAGTAGCTCACAAACCTTCTGTAAGTTTATTTTACACAGATCTTAGTTCAGCTATAAGACAACTATAAAACAGATCTAGAACAGACGTTCATGCAATTTGTCTTAAAACTAATGCACATACATACGAATTCACAGGCACAAAATGAAGTACTATGACCATTTAAAACGCAGAACAGAAGCTGCGTAAGTTAAACTTCAGATTCCGGATCATAAATTTCTGCCTGTGCTCATTACACAGAGAAGTATAAATCAAAGCTAGTCCTAGTGCTGGTAACCATTTGTTTCAAAGATTCTAATGTTAGTTTTACCCTAAGTTTACTACCTTCAGAATACTACTTTGCCTAGTTGACATCAAGTTAAAAGCAAAAGAAAAAAACAAACAAACAAAATACCACCTAAAAAACCCCCCAACTTGTGTGGCTTATTGCAAGTTTTTATTTATTTAGTAAAAAAAAAAAAAAACACTTGAAACTTGTCAGGATTTATTGCCAAAGCTAAAATTAAATAGTCTGCAATACTGTTGTTTCAGTTAGATAATAGGGTTCTGTTAAAACTACAAAGGAGCACAAACATTTAACGAACAGGAAAATTCTGGCCCATGTGTTTCAGCATTTTGTCTTTCACATCCTACAATCACACCATTCCCAGAAGCACAACAGGTCTCCAAAATGTACTTAACCCAATCCAGTGACTATATAAATATACAAATGAATTGAGACTGAAGGAAAAAAAAAAAAAAATCAAAGCATTTAGACCACCAGGAAACAAAAAGGTAAGATGCCCTCTGGCCCAGAAGTCCATACCAAGGAAAAAACTCCCATTACAGAGGCTGAGTCATTTTGCCTTCTAATGAATACAAGATTGGGACTCTTGCAATTTTGGGACAATTATACTTTTTGAGCACAAGACAAATCTGAACAAGATTACACACGTGAAATGATTAAAAGAAATTATTTTACGGTTATTAAACACTCTGAGAGGAAGTAACAATGTATTAAGAATAGCAACAATGAACAGCAAAACAGACTAGTTTAACAATTAGATGCCTAGGAGTTTTATTTGTTTTTACTCTGAACCAAAATAACTTGAGCATGCAGTAGTGATCAAGAGATTAAAACAAATAGGTGATTCATTAACATTGACAAAATATTATTAACTGTGTCAAAGGGGAAGTATGGAAAAAGAAATCTGACACAAGGATTAAATACATACAATAAATGCCTGCTGAGGACTAGTTCAAGTAGGAAACTACTTACCCTGGGACAGACTTTTTATATTTATGATTTCAGAGACTTTTTTTGTTTCACTTGTAATAAAATATTATTTCTACCAGACAAACTCTTGTTACTCATGTACTAAGCCTCTTGCTTTTATTTTTTTTAATCAAGACAAAATCTCAAAAAAAGGGACAGGTTTCAGCACACTTGTAAAAAAAAAAAATCACTGATGTCTCAAAATATGAGGAAAACCTGAAGCTCACAGCATTTCTGCAGGAGTTGATGGACTTGATGAGAATTAGCAATTATTTAGCAGCTTTGTGGCAGGCCCTGCTGTTTTCCTACAAAGAGCACTTCAAGTGTGCATTGCACCCAAGGTTGCTTTAGCTGACTTGACGCAGCTAGAAGCGGGCTGTAAAATTAAAAACAGGTCATGACAAGGCTGCCCAGACCTCCTGCAAATTAACCTGACCCTTGGCCCTGTGGTCCTTGTTCATTTACTGCTTCCACAGAGTTAATGGAAATGGAATAGTTACTGCACTGATTGCTGTTTTTTCAGGATATTAAATCTTTTATGCAGTCAGAAGGAAAACGTGATTTCAACAAGCAAACCTGGGAGTCAAGATTTCCCACAAATATTTTTTAAAAGCATACAAACCCAAAAGAATACTTTACAGAACTACTTAAATACATTATTATGGAATATACCATTGTCTCCTCCAATTAGGAAGATTAACAAATCTATATATAAAAAACATATAGCTATAAATATAAAATAAATCTATATATGTAATCTTTGATGTTTGAGACATACTCTCACGCTATAGATATATTGCAATATTTGATTTCACCATTCAGATGTACTTAATACAGTTTCCTTGGTTAAATATTTTGTAAGGAACCACTGTCTTTTTTATTATGTCAGCACTGTAGAAGATCAGAACAGTATCCTTGTATAATAAGATGTCTGAAATAATTACATCTCTTCTTTTAATTAGCTAGTACTATCCCAATCACTGATCAGAAAACTAATGAAGATTCATCCCAGGATTAATTCCTAGATGAGTATTTAAAAGTGTTATTTTTGTATGTACAAAAAAGGATAGCTTAATTGGCTGCTTCATAATTTACAAAAAAAATTACTTAAGGTAGTCACTGCACAGGGTTAATATTTGCAAAAATGTTTGGCAACAAATGTCAACTGGTATAATACCACTTCCCCTTCAGATGTCCCAGCCAAAACAGGGATGATGATGTCCCTGCTGACCCTTCCACAGAGAAGGGGTTATGTGATCACTACAATGAAGTTGAAGTGACCTGGGAAAATCCCCTCCCTCCTCTTCAGCTTTGATCTTCAGTCTGGTCTCAGACTCCAGCACCAGAGAGACAGCAGTGTAAACAGCAAGACTTAACCATTCGACATTCTTACTCCTCTTAGTTAGGCTTATGGCTGTAACTTCTATGGCGTTCTGCACGCTGATTTTCCACCCTCCTTACACAGAAAAGGTTTTCTAGGGAACATCTGTGACAGCATGTCTGGCATTCAAAAAGAGCAAGAACTAAACACATCTAATTCCTGTTTCTCCATTCATTCCTGGATGAGTAACACTTTAGAAAATTAATCTCACTGGATGCCCTATTCAGACAATCGGCTGCAGGGAAAAAAAAATATTAAATGATTTGTCACCAAATTGCTACTTAATATCTGCTGATGGGAAACCTGTGTGACCTTCAAAGAAAAACCTGAGAACAAAACACAGCCACATCGTAAACGACAAAACCCCTTTGTGTTATAGCACTAGTTGCTTAAGTTAAACACTATGAAGGCAGTAAATTTACACACTGACGAGAAAACAGTAAATCAAAATTACCCTGCGGAGAGCCCAAGATCAATTTCTGCCACAGATACTACCAAGCAGCAAGCGGGATGTGAACATGCCTCCACTGACACACGGGAACAGGTCTGAACGCCTTCCCACCTGCGGGCTCGCTCTCCACTCGGTTATTCACCCACAGGCACGTGCTCTGCTGCAGACCCAGGCCGCCCGCAGCCCTCCCTCAGGCGGGCAGTCTGAGCACGGCCCAGCCGCGGCTGCCCGGGGTCCTGAGCTGCAGCTCCGCACACCCTGGGCCGCTGGCAGCCTGACGGGGGCCAGGCAGGCGGCGGGCCAGCCAGCAGCGAGTGCAACTGCTGTGCCAGCCCGCCGGGGCCTCCACACAACTCCAGCAGCAGCGGGGACACTACTGTGGCATTGACAAGACAGATCCCAAACGATCTACAATTGCTGCTCCTCATCCCCAGAAGTGCTGTCAATTTCTAAAACCCAGTTAAGCCTCACATGTAGTGAGCTCACTGATTTGCTCCACTTATGCACTAGAGCCATGACTCTGGAGCTTTGCAGCGATCGCTTTCTTTGTAGACTACAAAAGAACAACTTTAGCCTACACATGCACAAGTGTACCCTAGAATCATCCTTTCACCCTGCAAAAGGGATGCTCCTTCCTTCCCACCCTATGCCCCTCAGCCTTTATTAATCTCCAGATTCCCCTCAAATGATCTGGAAATTGGATAATAACAGAAGCAGCAGCACAGACCAAGAAAACACTCAGAGTGGGAGGGACACACATTTCCTTCTGCAGAGATTATAGTCTGAAGAGTTACTTTCTTAACACCTGCCATTTGCTTGCATCCCTGCTGCATATGAACCCAGACCGATGAAAAATGGATGTCCAAAATAACCTCAACTCTGAGCCAGTTCTCTAGCTGCACAACAGCTCTACTGACACAGCTGAGAGGGTGGAACAGAGGTAGGAACAAGTGGCCACAGCCTGCTTAAGTCGGTATTACCTCTGAAAAATGCATGTGCAATCATGCCTTATCTCTCCTGACCTCAGTTTGTGGAAACAAGCAGACAAGACCCAGCTTAGGCAGAAAGACTAAAAGGAAAGACAGGGAGATAGGTGTACTATCTCAAGGATAATCTCCCCTTCCAAGCTCCTCCATTAGCATTAGAATCAAACACCTGGTTCTTTACCATTTAACTGTCCACCTTCCTCCCTTAAAGCACTACAGAACTTGTCCCTACTGCTCCCTTCAAGGAGAGACACTGCAGGCTCTGTGCAGTAGTGCAGAAGGGTCTATCACCTCTCTAGAAAAGCCAGCAAGTACCACAGAATGTATTTTTCCACACTTTCTGTATCTCCTCCCCTGCTTAGTCCTCTACACCAGCACTTTAGTAGCACAAGCCCCACAAAAACACGTCCAATGACTCTGACAAATTAACTGACTTCAAAATAATGAGCTCCACTCTCCAGTCTTGCCTGTAGGGAAGATCTGGTTTTAAGCAAAAAGAAAGGCCATGTGGAGAAGAATAATGCACTCTCTGGATTAGGTTCTAATTGGATATAATTAGAACCTAAAGAAAAAAAAAAAACCTTCCCATGCAAACTCTTCACACCAGTCTATTATCTCATTCCATCTGGTCATCTGTTCTGGAAATGAATGTATTTGTCTTCTCATGTTACACTTGCCTATGGAGAGCACAGGGGATTTCTTTACTCTTCATTTCCTTTTCAAACTCTCACCTATCACCTATGAATTTTCTAAACACCTTAGCCAGGAAGAGATCACAGGCATACGTGCAACGGAGCAAGTGCCGTTACTTGAGGTTGCATGCTCTGCACTGCTCTCAAGTTCCTCACAGTGGTAACAGCAGCAGCACTACACAGAGCAGGGGATGAAGAACATTAATCTTCAATCTCAGTAGCTTACACGGTTGCTATATTATTGCTGTCGGAGAGGAAAGATAGTCCAGCACCTCAGATGCATCCCAGACCCGGAGGGAAACCATTTTTGCCCTAGTTTCTTACACGAGTTAGGTTTCCTCTCCACTGTTTTTCTGATTTAAAGCCGACTATGGTGCAAAGCTGCTCTTCTGACCCCCTCCCCTCACCTTTTCATATTCCCCTTCCACTCCCAGTAACTGCCCTTGATCTGCCGCAGCCTAGTTTCTGGCTGCTGAAACTACTGGCAACTAGGCTTAGCCAGGAAGTACCTCACAGGCCCCTTTCACCTTCACGCCGTTCTGGAACTGCCCATTGCTTTGGGATGTCCTCTATCACTGCTTATCAGCTCTTCCAGTTAATTTGGTTCCCCTCTCAACTGAACGACTGCTCTTTCAGCTGCTTCTTCACTCACCCACACCCCTCAGGGCTCTGTGCTTATTCCCTTCTTTGCACTTTAATCATTTACTGCTCTAATCTGGCCACCTAAGGCATTAGGTCCCATCCCAGCTCAAATGAACTCCTAAACGCCACTCTCAACTCCTACTCAAATCAGTTTAATTTCACGTTAGTAGCTACCTTCGTACAATCCCTCTGTCAGCTGATGTTTGAAAAGGCCTGGCGTAATATTTTTGTTTAATCTTTCCCCTCTGAACCAACTCTGCTGTTTTCTTTTGTCAGGTAATCTCCTTCTTTCACTCTTTGACAGGCAGGTTGTTACCAAGCCTCTCTCCAACATCAGGCTCCTCCTCTCCACCTCCTTCGGCACAAAGGCTCTGGGGAGCCCAACCAGGGCTGGCACCTGAGCAACACCAAACGTAGCCGGGATCACACCCGTGTTTGGGGCACTCCTACCTGCACCGGGGCAGCAGTCAAACAAAACAGCCACCTCCCGCCCTCCATCTTCCTTACCCCGTAACTCTCGCCAGCCGCCTCCTGCAGAAACACTAATCACCCGAGCAGGGAAAATGGCCTTCCCGCCTGGCTGCCTCACGGCGGCTCTGGGCGCCACGCCGAGCCACCCGCCGCCATGGCGGGAGCGCGGCATCGCCTGGGCGAGTTATTTACCGGGGGGGAATAACCCTCGCCCGGCCTGGGCCGCTCGGCACCGAGCGCTGCCGGAGCCGGGGTGGCAGGAGCGGCGCACGCCGCGGCCTCCGCGCCCACCGACGGCTCCT
>VXBQ01014700.1:77273-166970 GCA_013400175.1 Phainopepla nitens | reverse complement strand
CACCGAGCCCACCGTGGCCCCGCCACGGTCCTGCGCGTCCCGAGGGGGACACAGCACCAGGACCCGCGGCCCCGAGAGACTACGGGAGTGCCTCTGCACCGCCGCTCTGTCCCGGCCTCGCTACCGCCAGGCCTGGGCGGGAGAGGGGCCGCTGCGGGCACGGGGTGGGCAGGAGCGGGAGGCTTCCCTCTCCGCTTCATCCTTCTCCTTCGGCCAAGCTTCTGGGAAAGTTACTTTTTAACCTCGCCGGCCTCCGAGCTGCCGCGGGCCCGCCCGGGCGTCTCGCCGGGAAAACAAGGTCAGGACGGCGAGGCAGAAGGCGCCGCATGGAGCGGCCGCGGAGCACCTGGGCCGAGGCAGGGCCTTCCTCCCGCCGCCCGGGCCCCCTGCCCCGCCGGCCCCAGCCGAAGGGAGGAAGATGGCCGTCCCCGGCCCTGTGGGGATAAAAGCCCTTTGTTGCGCCAACACAAAAGCCAAGAAGCGCTTTACGTCCGAGGCCTTCGGCGGGCGGAGGCCGCTCCGCTCTTCCAGGGCGAGGAGCTCTCTGTCACGAAAAACGACCCTCGAGGTGAGGGGGGGGA
Organism: Phainopepla nitens; assembly: GCA_013400175.1. NCBI lineage: Eukaryota > Metazoa > Chordata > Aves > Passeriformes > Bombycillidae > Phainopepla > Phainopepla nitens. Next base: position 166,389 of record VXBQ01014700.1, on the reverse strand, counting down.
AAAAAACAAAACAACACAAACGAATAAAACAAACAAACAAACAAAAAAACCCTAAACTAAAAGGAGAGTTAAACAAATGATCGCGCAGCCCCACGGCCAGGCAAAAAGCGAGGTGCGCGGCCGCGACCGCAGCCTCGTCCTCGGGCGCTGCGGAGTGTCCGTGCGCCCGGTCCGGCGTCGCTGCAGGAGGGAGAAGAGGCAGAAGCGCCGTCCCGGCGGCTCCGCGTCCGCCACCGGCGAAGGGGAGCACGGCCAGCCCGGCGGGCCGCCCCGCGCAGCGGGCGCAGCGGCGTGCCTGCGATCACTTACTTGTCCGTCTCTTGTGACATGTTTGATCCAATGAACTCTCTCCCCTTTTCCCGGTGCCTCCGTCTGCCTGGCGGAACTGGACTTTCAGGTCTGTGCAGGTGAAGGTGTGCGTGTGAACGCCCGGGACGGCAGAACCAGAGCTACTGGTAATTCTGCTTTCCTTCCCCCCCTCCCCCGGCTCCGCAGCCAGCCGCCGAGGCAGGACAGGTAGAGCCCCCTCCCCCTGGCATGTGGGGAGCGGCGGGGCTGGGGCGCCGGCGGGGCTCGGCACGGGAGAGCGGCCGGGCCGGGCGCGCACAGGTAACTTTCCCGAGCAGCGCCGGATTCTTTCACTAAAGGAGCGGGGAGAGGGACGAGCCGCGCGCTGATTGGGCGGCGCGGCCGCCAGGTGCGCTGCCATTGGCAGAGGCGCGCACAGGTGAGGAAGGAGCCGCCGCCGAGCGCCAGGTAACGAACGCACCGCGCGCCCGCGCCGGGAGGCACCGCGGCGCCGGCGGGAAGGGAACGAAAAGAAAAGGAAAGGAAAAAAAAAAAAAGAAAAATAAAAGAAAAGAAAAGAAAAGGGGAACCGGTGCTCGGGCGGCGGGCAGTTCCACCGTCCAACAACGCCTCCCTGGCCCCGCCGCGGACAGAGGGGCCCGGCCGGCCGCGCTGAGGAGGCGAGGAGCGGCGCAGGGCCGTGGGTGCCCCGTGAGGCTGAGGCGAACCCTGGCCGCGGTGCTCCCGCCTCACCTGCCGGGCTGCTCCGTGCCCGAAATCCCTGGCTTCGCTCGCCTGTGGCTGCCGTCGAAAAATGCTTAAGGAGATGTCGCCCTTCGCGGGACAGTTTGGAAGATTGGTTTATCTTGGGTTTGAGGACTTTTTGACCTTTTTTTATCCCTTTTTTTTTTCTTCTTTTTTTCTTTTGGTCTTACTACGGCTGGGACTAGCTAAGTTTGACGTTGGTGAATGTTTTTCTGCAGAAGGCATCTCACGGCAGCAGGATGAGGTGGTGCCAGGTGATGACACCCACTGTGTAGATCTGAGAGCTGATACCTGAACTGGGGGATGTTGATGATGGGTGTTGAGGGGTCTGTTTTGTCAGCAGGGGAAAGCTGGAAGAGAATGTAAAAGCCGGAATGCAGCATTTATTGAATGCTGTATTCAGGGATGAAGTGAATGGCGAGGACTGCAGATCCATCAGTCACCCTTCAGCCCAGTACAACCAACTGTGTACTTTGCAAGAGGACCAAAGTGGGTTTACAGGAACAACCCGATCGGGCTGTGGGGGCAGCAGCTTTGACCCTGATGGAGGAAGTGGGGGAGGGGACCTCCTTGGGTCGGTTTGAGAACAGGTAGTGGAAGCAACGAGGCTCCCATCTGCTATCACCCATTCTCAGTCCCCATTCCTCCATCAGAGACAGGCCAGGACTGCATTAATCCTTCCAGCTACCACCTGCCCTCCTGGAAATGGCTTTCTATCCTAGGCACCCAACTTGACTGCTGACAACCTCTGCTGTACAAATCGTGCTGAGTGTGTAAAGAATGCACCATTATGTGGGGTAGACCATTATGTTACTTAGTCATCTTTGCAAGACAATTACGTAAATTATTTCAAACCCATCAAATTTATAATATCTTAGGTGAAGGGAATTTTCCATTTTCTACATTTGATTTCATAAAATCATAGAATACCCTGAGTTGGAAAGGATCCTCAAGGATCATGGAGTCCAACTTTTGAAGAGGGGAATTTCCCTTGACAGGGGAACGTAGTAGAAAGGATATTAATGGAAACACGTATTTGTATAACCAAATATATATGTATGCACACAGACACACGTACATATGTATAAAACATTTTATGGTCTGGGGCCTCGTCTTCCTTTATCTACTGCTGCCGTTGAAATCAAACTTGACTCTGCTTAGTCTGTGGTATTATGGGATCACAATCAGGCACAAATATCTATTACTGGGTCTCATTCCTTATCTGTGTTCATAGTAACTAATCAAATCAAGCAAATTCAGTATAAATCAGGTTTAAGTCAGCTTAAACATTGTCCTATTAAGATTTGTCACTTTAACTAAACAGAATTAGAAAAATACTTTACCTAGATCAATGACACTTTGATTGAACACAAGATATTAGTTAGCCATTCTCTTTGTCCATTCACCACTCACAGGAAAAAAACATTATGCAATCTGTGAATCCAGTTAAAAGTTGCCAATGTGGCCATTATTCATGGTGATGCTTGTATGAATTGTTTTGTATAGTACATTTTGAGGAAGCTATAAGGCTTCATAAAACACAAGAGAAACAGAGTAATTTATTCATTGCAAATGATGCAGCCATTTTGAATACCAAATTCTATATAATCTTAAAATAAGTTGGGCCTCTCAAATACATTACTGTTTTCAAGGAACGGTGGTAGAATGCTATAACAGTTTAAGTTACTGAAGCTCTCCCTGTTAACTGCAGAAATTATAAGGTATCTTTCCCAAATAGTTATGCAGAAAGAAACTTTGAGACTTGAAAAGGTTACCTGTTTGAGCACCATCAATAGGATTAACTCCAGTTCAGGTATCCTCTTTCTCTTTTTTAATTTTTCAGTTTTAAGAAACATTTGGATGTTGTTGTGTGTTCATTCCCCCTGCCCCTCCCTTCCATTTTTTCCCATATGAAATGCATAGGAAGAAGGAGAGGAAGATCAGTGATGAGCACATTTGAAAATGCCACCTTCCCCAAGGTGGAAATGCTGCTGATATGTGATTTTTACAAGAAAGAAAACTGCATTTGATGCCATCTGTAGTCCTGGACCAAACCCAAACTGTAACTCAAACTGAAATGGAGTTTGTTGTTCTAGTACTGGGTCAAATACAAAACTGCCTTTAGCAGCCTGCTCTCAGGAGAGATCCTCTTAGAATGAGGTAGTCAGGAGACTGAATTACTGCTTAGGAGTAGTCTTAGGAGTAGTTCCAAGGTCAAAGTTAGAAATAGAAGTGGAAAATGCAATAATGAACTCTTGATTTGAGGTAGTTGGAGATGACAACTATTATTTAGGAGTTGCTTATGTAGAAAAATATACCCTGAAAATTATTTTAACTAGGAAGGTAGGCATAGGGCTCACAGTTTTCTGGATGAGCCTTTTGCTTCACACTGCAGGCTGGAATCAAATTGTCAGAGTCCACCTCCAGCTGAACAGGTCAAACAAGTCCTACTTAATCCAGCCTGATGCTCATTCTTCCTGATCTACAAGATTATTATAAACTAATCTGTTAGTCATTGAAACATCAGATAATGTTATTTCTGGGCAGACCAGTCTCGCTTCTTGTAAAATCAAGGCTCTGTAGAGTAAAAATAGAATAGTCATGCCATACATTATTGAAAATCTAGGACTTGTCTTTGGAGTGTACAGGAAATATTTAAAATGGTAGGCTACTGTTCTTCATGCTGTGCTTGCTTCTTTGTTTGCACAGTAGCTGATAGGCTTTTTGTGGCATTGTAAGGATTCAGTGTAGAATTCAACTGTCTGAAGCTTTACCTCATGTTTATGCTATTCACTCCATAGCAGTGGATGTCGTTTGGACTTGCCAGCACTGGGGTAAAGGAAATCAAGTGTACAAATAAGGCTTAACTAGGCTTACTAATTGCACCAAGTACTTAAAATACACTCCAGAAAACTATTAAAAGAAGTCTATGAGATAAAAGATGTTGGTGAGATATTTATGTCAAAACAGTGTTGTAAAGCCGTTCAGTGAGAGAGCAGATGTTTGAAAACAACTGTTTTCAGTAGGCAGTGATTACCACATATTTTTATTTGTGTCCTTCTGTCACTGATGGCTGTTGATATAAAATGTATTCTCTCACAGTAAGTTCAAAGACAAACACCTACTTACTAGTCTTGTGATATGCAACATTTACTGTTAATCTTCCCTACAGCCCTTCCTTTGTAGTCTTCTGTATGAAACTATATTGGAATTTGTGCAGACCTTGATCCTCAACTGACTTCAATGAAGCCATCGTGTACATCAAAATAAGCTTAAAAGATTGCAGTGCAACCTTCCTGTACCCCCAAACAGGTCTTCTTCTGCTCTAAGAATGAATTGCTGTGCACTGTTAGCTTCAAGAAAGTGATTCTAAGTAACTGTGATCTTGGTAACAGTTAACTTTTAGTGCTTCACTATTAACTATAGAATTCCTGCTGGAATAGGAGATTTTGTGATTAATGGCAAGTACTCGTGGATTTCTGTAAAGCTGCCTGGAAACTGCAATTTGTGCTCCCCAAACAGGTCTGCTGGGAGCCTTTTAACAACCACAAGCTCTCAAGTACCTCCACATGGTGTATGGCAGCAGCAGCTCAGCCATGTGGAGGATCATGGAATATCATGCATTTCCTTGCCACAGAGTAAGGTGTGAAGCTGAGCGTGGCACTTTCTATATGAAATGCTGATTTGCATTTCTTTTAGATTCATCAAAGCAATCTGGAAATATAAGGGGGAAAAAAAAAGGAGAAACTTTATTTATTTTTGTTTTGCTCATTTTGAATGTAGACTTCATGGTTCTGAACATGACAAAATTATAACATGACTATCCTATACATCTGCAGCACTGCACTGAGGCAGTGTGGCACACACACTGTTGTTTCAGCTTAAAACAAAAGTAATTTTTAGTGCTGAGAATACCTCACAGTGTGTCAGTCCTAAAGGACTGACATTGAGACATTGATACAGGTGAGAAGATGGCAAAGCCTGACAATAGATTGGAATATTAGGTGCAAACTTGATTAGCAGACATTAAAGTACCAATCTATTTCATAAAGATTACTCATAGTTTTGGAACCAAATCAATAGAATTTAATATAGAATGATGGCTTTTCTGCAGATGCTTTGATCTGCCTGGTAGAGTTTTTTAGTGATTCATTCAACCATTTTTAAACACTGGGAAAATACAGTTAGGTCACCTAATGATGGTAATTTTGCTGTTAGCGTAAAACTGTAGTGTGAAAAAAGATACATCTCTGCAAGACAATTTCATGTGACGTGGGATCCAAAACTTTGGAAATACATTAATTATGCTGACATTAAAATTGTGTCCTGTCTTTATGGGGCAGAGCTAGAGAATGTAAATAACCTGAACAGAGAGAAAAATGTTGAGAGTGCATCATCCTAAAGCTTTGTCCAGCTTCTTGTGTTAATTGACAAGGTCTTTGCATCGTCGTAGAACAGAATTGCAAATTCATAAACACATTTTGAGTCATCATAATTTGAACTGTTTTGAGATAAAGGCAAAGTGCCATTGCTTTGTTTAGGTTGTAAACAGCCCCTGGGGAATGTAAGAAGTTTATCCTAATACCTTTATATATCTTATTTTTCTTTAATTACTAGATCATTTTTAAACTGCCAGTGGTACTCTAAACCCAACTTTTAATCAATTTTTTTACTTTTTTTCTCTTTTTTCTTTTTTTTTCTCTTTCTCCTTTTTATCAAAATTTTAATTTTCTCCTTTTTCTTTTTCATTTTTCTTTTTCCTCTTTCTTCTTTTTATCTTTTTTCCTTTATCCTTTATTCTTTTTCTTTTCTTTTTTTTTCTGTTAGCCTATTTTTCTCTTTATTTTTTTTACCTTTTTTTTTCCTCTTTTTTTCTCTCTTCTCCTCTTCTCCCCTTCTCCCCTTCTTTTCCTCTTGACAACACAGAATTCCCTCAGTTGTACAAATCAGCCCACGGTTGTTCTTGGTACTGCAGTGGGTGTCTGGAGGGGATGAGCTGGTGTTCTCCAAGTTCCACAGAGGTCCAGACTGAAGGCTCTGACTGCAGAGTGGGAATGGCCAAGTCTGTGTTTGCCACCAAGGATGCTGCTCCCAGCTCACATCAGTCAGTCCTTGAACCACTGTGACCAACAGAGCACCATTTTAAAGGAACCTGAAATGCAGATGTGATCTACATGGGGCAAAACCAAGAGCTTCAAATGTCTTTGCATTGGTTATGAGTATGTTGGGAGTTTAAAAAAACAGAGAGGCTCCACACATCTAAAATACTGCCCTGCAACAATAAGCATTCTAAAAGCCATGACAAATGTGTCTTTTTGCTCCAACAGTCTGTCTTAAAATAGGCATAAGTGTTCCAGAATGCAGAAGGTGAAGGATGGCATATAAACAATTGCTTGTTTACTTTTCCCACACTCAAGAACTGGAGTAAATGCAGCCCATAGAATCCACAGAAATACTTAAGCGGTAGGAGTTGGGAAACAGAGCCATGGACTTACCAACCTGTTTGCTTAAAATCAGTGTAGTTTTCCCTGAAAATAGGTCAATTATATAATCAAAGAGAAAGGCACTTAAAAAATCACAGCAAATGGAAAAAGCTGCTTTCAGAATTTGCTGAATAAGAGGTGGGGTTGACAGCCACTGGGCTATTGCTCATTTATCCTTGTGGATGCCCTCAGAAGCAAGCAAATGTTATTTTATTTGAAGGGCAGAAGATAAAGAGGATTGTCTGGTGGCACAAAAGGAGCCAGTGTTGGAGCCAGGGCACCTCTGCAGTGCCTTGTTCTGTGGAAAGGTCACCAGACCCTGTGTCTCTGTGTTTCTGTTTAAGCTTTGTCGGCTCTGCCTCTAGTACCTTTACAGACAGGTGTAGCAGTGTCACTTTCTACAACTTTTTGGTATTCTCCTTTGAAATACAGGAGTATTTCAGAAGAAAGCCTCCAACTGGTTTCATTCATAAACATAAAGGCAGTGTATAATATTACTCTATCAAGCATTTTTGGGCAATGCAGGATCACAGCTTGTTACCATAACCCCATAAGGCCTTTCTTACTGCCAAGGTTTGGTTCTTCAGTGCTCAGGAGCTTCAAGATCATTTAGTCCATGGCTTGGGGAAGACCCCAGTTTTAGATCCCCTGCAGCTGCTTCGTCAGCCTGTCCTATCAGGTTTGCCATCTCAGTGATACCATGTTTATACAATGCACATGCCCTGCATGTACCTACAAGCCTGCTTTATCTCTACTCAGAGTGCTGTGAAAGTAGATTTTGCTATTCCTCTGCTGCTGGAAGGGCTTCCCTGACACCCAGGGAGATGTGATAATTATTCTGTCTCATTCTGCCCATGTGTTGTGGGATAGCCAGACCCAGAAATCAGGTTCTCAGTGCCTCACTTTGATGAGTTGGTTCCAAGTTGCTTTACACCTCATTTTTTCTTTGCAGTAACTCTGTTACCTGTGTGCACTATTACACCACCTAATTCACCATTGATTTTTTAATTGTCTTTTAATGCAGACTGAAGATACTACGTAATTCCAGCTTCTTGGAATGTTACATGCCTGTAATATGCTGCTTGTACCCTACCTTTGTTTCTCTTAGTTCCTAGTTTAAGAAAGGATCAGACAAAACATCCGTGTTTTTTGGATGCTTCAGGATGCAGAAACTTCTTAATGTGTCATGCCCTAGACACAGTGTGTAAATAGGAATTGCACTGCAAATTTTCCAAAACCAAATCTTTTCGAATAAACAAATTTACGATATCTGTGCTTTTCCCTTACATTTTTGTTTCTATTCCTTTTTCCCAATTAAGAGGAAATTTTAGTTTCAGAAAGAAGCAAGGTGAAAGCATTGTGCATGAAGAAGTTTAACGTGGCTTCAGGACAGAGATGTTGAGTATTTGCTTGTCTCTATTTGACTTGAAAACAGTACCTGGAGATGGCTGTTTGTTTATATGGAGTGTTTGGGTGTGAGGGGGAAAGCAGGCAGATTTACATTTACATTTCTTCACTGCCTTTTTCTCTAGCTCCCACACATGAGCAATAGCCCTGCAGGGAAGGGTGGGGCAAGTTTTGCATGTTGCTCCTTATTTCACCATAAACTTTACTCTGAGTACTAGGACTTTTAAGGGGAAGGCAGACCCTGCTTTAACACCATTGGAACTGTCAGTCACCCCTCTGCATAATCAATACCATGGTTAATGTGCTCAGGGAGAAAGGTAAATAAAATCTGTGTAATTCCAGAATGAACTAGGTGCAGGAGGACACTTTCAAAGGTTCAGGAAACCTTTGTGAGAGGGAGCCCAAACCAACACCACACAGTCTCCCAGCCCCAAGACAGAGACATCTGGTATCAGGGACAAGTTGCTTAAACTCTTTCAGCCCAGGCACCATTTGCCAGAGATAGTTCTTGAGCCGTGAAGCTTTTAAGGAAGGTGTGCAAGGCAGACGTGAGGAGGTAGCAGCACCTCTCCATTTTGCACGTGAGGTTTTTGAGCAACAGACTTGCCAAAGGTTATATGGGGAGCATATGCAAAGCCAGGAATTTATTACCCCTTTCCCAAATCTCAGGCTGATGCCAAATACAGCTGGATAGTTTGCTGACTGCCTCAGCCTGACTCCTGGAAAGTACTCTTGCATTCCCAGTGAAACCAGTGAGTTCCCCAGTTTAGAATGCATTTATTTTTAAACTGCACAGACAGGGAATATGTTTTGACAAACCTGTGCCAGAGTGTTGAGTGCTTTGTGGATTCTTAGCCCTGAAACATCATCATGCCTAACTGCTTATTAAACCTGCTGCCTAGCAGAATCCATCAGTCCTCCTGTGAGCTCCCAGGCACAGCCTGAGAGTGTGAGGTGCCTTTCTCAGTCTAGCCTTGCCTTTTTGTTGTTGTTGTTGTTTAAATCATTAGCAAAGTTGAAAGTAGAGCTTACAGAGGGAGAAAAATTCTAGGTGAGTTCCACACACAAAACTGACAAACTACATATGAAAAGTGGTATTTTAAACCTCATTTAAAATCTCATTTTATCAGAGCTCATTGGTTCAGCCTATTGGTGCAGCATAGGTTGAATTTTGAATGTTGCACTGATAACTCTAAACTGACACCAGTATCTACACAGGACAGCTAATGATGTGGTGTCGTATTTGGCTTCAGGGACACGTCTGACCTTGGGCAAAGCAGTCCTCTCTCACCAGAGTTTTGTTACTCTTGATGAAATCTTTCTCAGTGGTATGTATGTATGAAGTGCAGGTGGTGGACACTGAGCTTGGTACCACAACATGGAGCAAAGTAATCCCATAGCAGTGATTCCTGTGATATCCATCCCTGAGGTCACAGTGATGAGCAGGCAGCAACTTGAGTAAAAAGCAGGACACAAAAATATGTCAGAAGGTCCTGTAACCTTAGTTATCCTGGGATCTTATTTGTAAGGTGAGGGAGAATAACTGCTTCAACCCTCCTCCTCAGAGTGAAGTTGAATAAAGCACTTCTGTTTGCGATCCCCAAGAAATCAATGTGTTAGAATCACCATGGGTTGGCTGAGCCTGGTAGAAGAGTGTGTGGCTGCCCAAAGGGGCTTTTTCTCTCTCTTACCCAGGTCATGCATTTCTGCCCTCTGGTGTCCCAGCAGCAGCCATGCTCCTTCATCTGCCTGAAACCTCTTTTCATTTGTTTTGTTTTTTTTTTAAATGGGGTTAGTTTTGAGGCAGGTACATAGGTTGGTTTGACCCTTAAAATTCCATTGCCAAATCGTGGGAATGCTGGACCCAACAAAAGGAAAGAAGCCCACCTCTTTTGGCAGCAATCTGATTTTAGCTTTGGGTTAAAGTGATTGTGAAAATGCATGCAAAGCAGTCTCTTCTGTTCAGGGTGAACTAAAGCCTTCCAAGTGTAAGCATAGGGAATTAATTACAGCATTTGCACAGCCCTTTTCTCCTCGAGTCTCACACATATCTGGAGCCCATGATGTTTTTTGGCATAACCACCAGATGTGCCATCACCAGCAGCTCTGGGAGCACCCATTTCATGGATGTTTCAGCTCCTCCAGTGGCTCGAGTGGTGGTGAATTTCTGCAAGTGCAAGACAGGATCAGCATCATGCGGTACCAGTGAAACTTCTGAATTCATAGAAGTGTATGGATGGGTGCAGTTATATGGTCAATTCTATAAGTCACAGGTAAAATTACCATCTTTTCATTGAAGGATGTACATATAGAAGGTGTTTTTATAGACACTATTATGAAGAATGTTACTCATTTAAGTTGTCCTTTGCACTACATATCCATTCTTTGCTTTGGAAGTGACTCCACTGCTGGATAGTGCTCCAATTTTGTAAAGTTTAGACAGTAGATGTCTGAAGTTAAATTTGATGCTATGGCCCTCGAAACACCATTGCAACATGGGAGATGGGGAGCAGGAATTTCCCCTTGATCTGTGCTGTTCCCTTTGGGTTTCAGAACTTCCATCAGGGCAAGGAGGGGGAAGGGAGCCTGAGGATATCTGAAAATCTTCATTGTCACCAAGGCAAATTGTACACATGCCAATTACCTCAGTTTAAACAGCCAATCACACTATAATGGGGAGGACCTTTAGAGCCTGAGGAAGGTGCTTTGAAATGCCTCTGCTCGGAGATTCCCTATTAATGCAGAGAATTGCCCCAGCAGCAGTTCTTGGCTCCAGTGACTGGAGTTTGGTAGCAATGACAATGGAGCTGGGCGGATTGGGAGATGGATGGGAGTGATATGACAATACAGGAGTTGAAATTTCAACAGCAAGGAGGCAGTAGCCAGTAGCAACCTGGCTGCAGGCTTGCTGTATTAGCCAACACAAATCCTTGATGGCAGTGTGGAGGAATTGGAATTTTTCGTTACATGTGTATGTAGTCATTGTCTTTGTGTCCAGGGAATTGCTTAACTTGCACTTTACTGGCCAGTCACTTTCCCAGGAATCCTGCAGCTTCCTCTAGCTTTGGGTCTTTCTAAGCATCAAGTATCATTTTCTCCTTTGAAGCACTATACTGCTTTTTAAGAAGGCCTGATCCTGTAGTGGATGGAGTCCACTGAGAATCCTTCTAATTTTGTGAGCTGCTGATCAGGCCCTATATGGTTGAATTCAGCTCGTTTGCAGGTGAGTACTGCTACTTGCATAGTAAAGCTCCTCACCCTGGTCTCTGGTTTTAGAAGAGGATTCTTCCCATGCCACATGACTGCTCCTCTTCTATACTTCCCAAACATTCACTGCCTATAGTCCCTGTTCAGTCTGGGACTGATGTGCTGGTTTTGTCCTCCTTCGTTCAGCAGAGCTGCATTTTCTATATCTAGACAAGACACATCAGTGCAATAAGGGCAGACATTTCTCCTGTACATGCAGAAGTGAATTCCAGTTTATAGCAGTACTAATGTGATGTGTCACATTTTCTGTGAAAGAATACAAATAAATCAAACCCAGGTAATATAAGTGTGTCTAACTGTCAGCTGGCAGAGGACTATGTCAATTTAGGCTAATAGCTGCCAAATAATAGATACACAGATGCTCTTAAATTGGTTTAATTTATGTCTGCTGGCCCTGACAATTGGAAGAAAAGATAAATATACACAAAGCCTTCAAAGCTTGGGGTGTTGTGTTGCTAATTGAAAAGTCACCAAAGGAAGCCTGCACGGTGTGTGGGAATCCTAGTGCATGAGATTAGGGGCTGATTAGTGGCTGGGAGCTGGAGGGCACTCCTCCCAGCTAGCTCACGCTGAAAACAGGCAGCTCGGCCCTGGCAGGCAATTCTTGCCCTGGTCCCGGCAGTGAAGCAAGTGTTGTGGACAGCAGGCAGTTGAGGAGATGGGAAGATACACGTAGTGTCAGTGCTGCAGCAGATTCTCCGTACGTGCACAGAAGCAGTGCAGAGATACTGCTGTCTCAGTGCTTGCTGTGTCCTGAGCCACAGCAAAGATACAGGCATCTGAGAACTGAGCTCTTTTTTCCCTTTTAACAAATGCACAAATCCTGTTATCTTACTTGGTGCTTCTTTTATGCTGTGTTTGCGGCAGATGACAACACACTCTGGAGGCCCTCAGCTTCAAACCGTGCTTTAGAGTCAGAAGTGCATGCATACAGATGGTGGCATCCCCTTCTTTGCATCGCACTTCAGAATCATGACATTTAAAAAATAGAGGTTTCATCTGCCTGCAAGTGTCTCGGTATTTCCCTCTAAAGCTTTTCCCTGAAGTACAAATGAAGTATAATAATCAGAGATTTAAAGAACACACTTCTGTCATATAAATCTGTGAGGGTGGCCTTTAGAAAACTGTAGGAACTGGTATCACTGATGCATCACCGACACCGCTGAACTAACCACGGCTTGCTTTGATTAGGCACGCATCTCTTTTTCTCAGTTGTTTAGCATCCATTTGTAAGAATCCCTTGTTTATTTCTTAAATTAAGAAAGGCTGTTTTGTAAAGGTGTTTTTGTTCTCTAAAGAGTTCCACATTTTTTTCTTTTTGTTACGCTTGCTTTTCCAAATCTGAAATGTATAAAGATAGCTTTAAATTATCACACAACCTCTTGATTAAACTAACTGGTACCAAACCTTACACAGGCATTGAGTACCAGTACCAGGATGGGTCACTTCTGAACACCACAGAAGCTAGAAAACTTTTTGTGTCACCAGCTCTGTGAATAACACTGTTTTGCTCAAGCTGGAGTCACAAATGGGATAATATCATAGCTTGTGGTCACCAGCAGTGGCCTGGGACCATCTGAGCTGTGGGTTGTAGTCAGCTTTTCTGGTAATCAGTGCATGAGGACATCTAGTCCAGTTTCCTTAACCCTCAAGTCGATCATCCCTCTTCAACAGCTGTTAAAAAAAAGCTGAATCACCAGTAAGAGCTAATTACAAAGTGGACACCTTCTATATTCTAGCTACATTGTAAAATTGATACTGTGGGAAGAGGTAAGGTTTGCTGGCAGAGCTAATACATAGTTGTGAAAATGTTAACAGGCTTTCAGACACAGAAGTTCTTCTATGAGTCTGAAAGAGCAAACCAAGTTATTCTGGCCCATTCTCAAAAATTCTACAGAAAGAACAGGCATGACAGCCCTAGATGTGGACAGTCAGCTCTGTCACAGATAACACCAGCTTTCAGGACAGCTTGGAGAGCCCAGGTGCTCCAGGAATCTTAATAGCCTGTGTGAAGCAACAAATTCCTGAAACCTTGCTCTTCGTTCAGTAAATGTTTGTCAAACCAGGAATGAGAGATACAGGAAAAATCAGCATTTTCTGGTGAAATTATTTCCAGCTGGTTCTAGGTGGGTATTAGTAATGCAACTGTCAGTTTTGACATGATGGTTTTTGAACAGACACCCTTTTATTAGTAATTTTTTAAGATACCTTCCCTTTTTTTCTTAAGCAAAATACCGATGGTTACCATTATTGATGGTTTCAGATACTGGTGGACAGTAACATTAAGATGGTACCCATGGAAGCTGGTCAGTGCAGTGATTGATGCAGCATGGGAATCTGGTGACAGTGCTGCAAGCTGAAAGACATTCCATGCGGGAACCTGGCACAGAGCTGGGAGCAGATAAGGCATCTGAATAATCTCCCTGTAATGTGAAAAGGGAGAAGAATCCCAAATCAAAAATATTCAGCTGATTAGAGCTTCTGAAGGTACCACTGTTTGCTTGAATAGCTTTTGAAAGGAATCTTAAGAGGATAGACTGGCCTGGTGGGCAGGTTGCCTCTGCCAAGATGCTGCTTCCTGTTGGGAACCACAGGAGAAAACATTTCCCCTTTTCTTCTGGCCACATTGAAGTAGCCCCTCCTTCTTCCCTCCTGCTCCCTGCCAGGCTTGGGGTATCTCTTGCTGCTGGGTTAGGAGAAGTAGGAACAGGCCAGCTACTTCTTCACAGCAGCTATTTAAGGTCAAGGCTTGACAATGGTTGTTTGTGTATGGGTTCCTCTTTGCTTGGGGGAAAGACCCTGTCACAAGATCATTCAGATAATGCAGGTGGGTGTCAGCTGACCACAACAGTCCAGCCATCTCCCCAGAGTGCATAGAAGGAGGCTCTGGGAGAGGGACTCATCCATGCCTTGACCTCCAGAGGCTGTGTCTGAGCAGTTCCTCTATTGCTGAGTTTTGTGGGGTTCTGACAGGCTATGTGTGTGAGAGAGGACAGGAGAATACTGTGAAGGAGCTAAAGAGAAGGAACTGCAAAGGAGCTTCCAGTTCCTGTAGGAAAGGTGCATGCCTCTGTGGGTCTGCAGGAGCCCAAAGCTGTGCTCAGCTCCATGAAACCTGTCAGCTGAGATGTAGATACCTGGATTTCTTCTGGTTTCTGAGCCAGTTCCTCATCATTTAGAAAAGGTACTGGACTGAGCTGCAAGCATATCTGATCACATGTCAGCTAAAAACTCCTCAAGATCAGCACAAAGCACTAGCCTGCTCCAAAGAAAAGCACCAGACCTCATTTGGCAGCTTTTGTCGGATTAAAACCAGAAATGCCATTAAGATGTTCAGAGGGCTGGAGCACCTCTTCTGTGAAGACAGGCTGAGAGAGTTGGGCTTGTTTAGACTGGAGAAGAGCAGGCTCTGGAGAGACCTTTTAGGGTGGACTTCCAGTACCTAAATCTACAAGAGAACTGGAGAGGGACTTTTGAAAGGGCATTTAGTGATAGGACAACGGGGAATGGCTTTAAACTGAAAACTTATTTTGATTAGATATTAGGAAGGAATTCTTCCCTATGAGGTGGTGAGGCACTGGAACAGGTTGCCCAGAGAAGTTGTGCATGCCCCATCTCTGGAAGTGTTCAAGGCCAGACTGGATGGGGCTATGAGCAACCTGGTTTAGTGGAAATTGCACTGAACTAGATAGTCTTTCACCCAGCCAAAACCATTCTGTGATTGTATAAAATAAAAAATTGAAATGCGTCTTCAAATAAGATATAGAAGCCAGTATGTCTTGCTTATGTCTCTAACAATTGCTTTCTCCTGGTAACTTCCAAAATAAAACTCAGCGATTCCAAAACTAAAACCAATAAATTCACCTATAAAAATGTCAAAAATTATCCATTCCAAAATAAAATTCAATGTTTAAGATGACATCTGAGAGATCTACATGAGCCTGGTTTAACTGGGGCAAAGCTAAGGTGAGAGACAGGTCAAAATCAAGCTTACCATGGAGGCTATCTGCAACCTTTGCAGAGAAAGATTACCATCTCACTGGGCAGATCATGTTTCTGTTATTACCAATACCAATCTGGTTTATACCATTTACTCTCCCCTCTTTCCTAAGCTATCACCTCTGACAGCTGGAAGATTCACACAACACCTGGGTGAAGCTCTGATGAGGCTGAGTCATGTTACTGATTCAGAAGTGTCCCAGATGGTATCACCCACTGTAAGAATGTGCAGGTCCTCTCCCCAAGGTACTCATTGTCCAACCCAGAGACTGTAAGGAGGAGGGTCATGGTACAGTAGGGATAGCTCTGTTATTTTGAATGTTGTGATTTATAGCTGTAGTTTTTCAATAAACCCATTTTTTATTTTATTGCATTTTGATCTTAAAGCATATGAAATCTTACAGATATTTCAGTGAAAACAGCCTGCCTTTCCATTTATGCCGTGAGTGAATGGCTTTTCTGTGCAATTAGCCAGGAGGATCAAACTTTATGATGGAGCAGTTTGGTCTGAGCTGCTTTCTCTCGCTGGCCTGTTCAGAAAGCTCCAAGAGGGGCAAAGCCAGCCATCTTTACAGCCTCACTGGGTGACAGGAACAGGCTGCTGCTCTGGCTGTGTGCAGAGACCCCCCTGCTCCACAGGAGCTGATCCTGTTATGCTCTGTGGAACAAGTCTGAACAGGGTGAAATGAAGAGGAAACGCCAGTTCCAGGCCTCCCAGATGGCTCTGACTTACTCTGCACACTACCTTTTTCACCCTCAGGAGGTTTTGCATATTAGTTCCTCACCATCCATAAACTGCTTTTAGATCACCACTGGAAAGCCACTCCACTCAGGTGATTTGGGGGACGTGAGCTCTGTCGTGTTTACTGGGCTGCCTCTCTGCTCTCCTGTTTTGGTAATCCTCCGCTCTCCTACAGGTATTAACACGTACAAGAAAGCTTCATCACAATAAATAATACCACAACTTGCCACTTTTTTCTGACCCTCAAAGATACCATCATACTTTTAAATCAGCCCCAGTAAAAATCATCAGTGGGGCTGCAGAAAGGTCAAAGGTTTGCTGGTTTAGGATTTCGTGGGAACATGCGCTTGTTTGGACTTGGCCCAAAAGCTTCGTTTACCTGTTTGACAGGTAACAATTAGCGAGTAATAGCTCTGCCGGCTGGAATGCGGCTGCGAGGGCCAGCGGGCGCTGGGTTACCTGGTGGGCAGGTGTGGGTGCAGCGCCCAGATAGGTATGTGCATGCACAGCATTCCTGGGAATCAGTTTTCCCTTAAAGATGCAGCGATGACTGCAGGGCACAAAAGGGCTGGGCTTAGCCCAGGCTCCAAGACATTGGAGCTGTTTGCAAGGTAAAGAAATAAAGTAAATAGTGGAACAGGAGAGGAGCTGAGGAAAGGGCTGCAAGAAGCAGCTGCCCTTTTTTTTCCTTCCCTGAGGAGAGAAGAGTTTTGATTCTTCCCTGAGAATCCTGGTAACAGATAATTTAGTGTGATACCGTGTAATGGGAGATAGAAAGAAGGGAAAAACCAAGCTCACTTGGCACAGGATAGATGTGAAGTGAGGAAACCATGTCTCAACTGGTTTAGAAACGGTTAAACAGCTTATGTGCAGTTACCTCAACCCTGCCATTAGCAAGAATCCAAGCCTTATTGGTTTATTGAATAAAACCACTTTATCTGCGGCAAATGGCCCCATTTCCATCTCCTGCAGCAGTCAGGGAAGATTCCTGCAGCCCTTTCCCTCCAGGGAAGCTGGTATAAATTATGTTGACAGTCAGGGACTTTGCAGGTAGGTTTCAGATGTTTGATTTTTGTGTTTTTCTAACCACTGCAGGTGACCCTCCTCTTTTAGCTCTTTCAGGAACAGAAAGGTTTGCTCATTCTTTTCATATTTTATTCGCATTTGTGAACAGGTTTCTGTGTTTGTGTATTTCCACTTTGGTGTTTCATATTTGACAATTGAGCTATTGTTTGACTTTGGAGAAGCCACATCCTCTTTCCTCGTCTCTGTATTTTCACCTGCAGAGTTGGAGTAGCGAGTCCCATGTTATTAACCACAAAAAATGCAGATTGCAGGTACTGCTAGTTATTAACATGTATGCTATTACAGATACATATCATACAATTACGCCTTTGAATCTTATTTTACTGTGACTCCAGAGTATTCAATTTTTAATAAAAAAACATGTCTTTTTCTTCTTATAAACAGCTTCTCTGGCTGCAAGAACTTGGTCTTTTGGATACCAGTTGATGTCGTTTGAGGAAGAAGAAAACCAAGTATAATTTGAGACCATTTTCCTTGATCTTAAAGGACCCAGCATCATTCTGAGTAATTATGCATTATTTGTGCACTGTTATTTAGTAGGACCTTCATTAAGAGGGAGTCTCTTTGCTCAACAGTGTGTGAGCCAGTAAATGGTCATTAAGCCTGACTACTGGCTGACACAATAGCAAGGTTTGTATTTATTCTCATGAACTCCACAGGAGCCACAAGAAAGCACTACAGAAGCACACAGACATCTCTGCACTGGGGATCAAGCCAAAGCAAAACAACCCTTTCTCAGAAAGTGCTGAGAAATACATGACGAGCCCTGTTCCTCTGTCCACAACCACTGCATGAGAAGCTGCAATTTTCTACCCTGGGCTGGACCACAGGTTCATACACTGCACTGCACACCTCTGAGAGCCCCTGCCCTTTGGGAAGAAGTGAGCAGCATTCTTCCCCTTCCAAGCATCCTTCATTCTGAGTCTCAGACTTCCTCAGATGGAGTTTGGACCCGCAGCTCTGCATTTCACGTCTCTTAAGTAAACACTCTTTCATGGATTGGTCTGACTGCCATTTGAACCTCTAGGTAGTTTTTACCTCCATAATGTTATGCAGCCATGAGCCCCACAAGCTATGAGGTACTTCAAATAATCATTTTGTTTATTATAGGCCACATTTCTGACTGCAGCATTTGGCAGCCATGCTACTGTGTGAAACAGCAGGCAGAATAATCTTTCTGTCTGTCATTTGTTGCTGGCCTATCCAGCCTGCAGACTCCGACATGTTTTGGTGTGCCTTCTAACTGTGGTCATTTTGACCTTGTACCATTTCCAATCACCTGCCCTTTGGGAGGGAACTGCATGCAGTGTTCCAGACCTGGGATGCCCTCCATGACCATGAAGCCTGGTGATGTAACAGTGATTTCTTACATTCCCGGTGTTGCTTCAGCCCTGTTGAGCATGGGAGCAACCAGAGCATGCTGAGCAATGCTTCCACCAGACTTCATGGTCATGATTCTGCTACATAAGCACAAATGTCTTTTGAGTTTAGCACAGAACTCTTCTCCCTCCTGCAACTTTCTGGCCACCTCTAGGTTTTGTGTCCTTGTGTGTTCACCCCATCACTTGAAGTGAGTAGAAAAAGTTTCAGCAAGATTGGAAGTCCTGGTAACATCCCTTGTTAATGAGAAGAGGAGCAGCACAGAGAACCTGAGCCATGATTAGTGTGAGTGATGTGCTCTTCTGGTGCTTAGGAATGGGAAATTTCATGCTCACAGGGAGACCAGACTTGTTAAGGTAGAAGATAAATAAGGTGCAGTACCAGTGGCAGCCTGGTGAAAATGCTTTGCCTCACCTTTCACTTTCATAAATGCTTTCTGTGAACACAAAGAATTCAGCCTTTCAGACTGTTGCTGCTTTCTGCTATATCAGCACTTTAGCCAGAACTGTTGGAAGCATTTAAAGAGTGGCATTAATTAAAGGTGACTCAGAAGCAAATGGGAAGAACTTGGAAAGAATGGAAGAGTAGCTATTGTACAAAATGCTTTTATAAATGAACACCTGGAGGGATGAAGCTATGGAGAGCATGGTTTGGGAAGCAGCCTTCTCACTGCAGCTGTGCAGTCATGGTGATTAAACATACCTTTTGGAAGCACACACTGTTTTGAAGGGGCTTTCAACCATCACCAGGTAAAGCTTACAATGAGTGACTCCACTTGCATGTTAAGAGGCAGGATGACTCCACTTGCTGTTTGGGTTATGTACAAAAGGTTAGCAGTACTTCATGCTGAACAAGGGGACTCTGAAGAGTATAACAAGGACTCTGTTGTTCACTAGTAACTACCAATAAAGAGTCCACTAGATAAAGTGGGTCATAAATGGCACCTGAAGTAGTCTTTCCCCCCAGCAGAGGATAGTCCAGCAGGGACATGTAGGAAAAGAACCAACTCAAAGGAATTCACCACCACAGGTTATTCCCAGGCAGCATCACTGCCTAAGGAGGAGCGGAAAACACGTGGCCTTATTCTCTGTGAAGTGTTTGTGGAATTTTGGTCACCATAGCACCGTGTCACCAAATACAGAAAGGTCCCTCCTATGATTCATAACTGAACCCACAGTGGCCATTGCTGTTTTCAGCCAACCTCCTGGCTCTGCCCAGTGTGTAACAGCTGAATGGAGCTTTGCTGGACACCTACAGGCTGCTCCATCCTCCCAGCATGCTGCAAACAGACTACTACACCCAGCAACTTTTTATGAGCTTTTTTCTGGCCACGTGAAAAGAGCAGGTAGTCTTGTGGATTATTTTACAGAACCATAGGTCTGAGAGGTGTCACCTGCTGTTACCAGGGCAAGGATTCAGAAGCACTGCATTATGAGACCTTGGGTTCAGCTCCCCATGTCCAGATCTATTTGGGAGGAAGTTTTCTGAAATAGTTATCAGTTTGAGACTGATAACCTAATATGAAGAAATTTTTAGCCAAAGGGTTCTGCTACAAGTGACAGTAAGAATAGAGAAAAAGACACTATTTTGTCCAGTTTTGTTGTTTTCACACATATGAACAGTTCTGCCATTCCCATGCTTCAGAGAAGGATGCTGAAAGTTAGCATGGCATCAGGAGAGGCTGACCAAAAAAAAGTACTGCTTCTGAAAATCCCTGTGAAATTCACATTTTGCTCAGAGCAATGTCAGCAGCTAAATACATCTGGGCTTCCATCCACACTGAGCACATGCCAGGCTACATGTGGCCTAAGAGCAGACACCTCTGCCTCTCCAGAGCTCTCCTGCTGGGATAACTACCCTGGAGGCAGAAGTCCCCTGTGAAGACAAGCTGCCCAGCAAGGCTTTCTGAAGTTGGGACTGAGGAGTGGACCACAACAAGGAGCACAAGGGGGGAAGAAGGGGCTGAGAGCTGAGAATGTGAGCAGACAGGCTGCAGCTGGGAACCAGAGCACAGGAAGCACTGGGCAGCTTGGATGAGGCTGGAGCAAGGAGTAGGGCTGAGTGAAAACAGACCTGTGGGCATGGGATGGACTAGGAGTTTTGAACTGGAGAGAGCTGGGAACTAACAGAGGTAGAAGGAAAAGTGGTGGGGTTGGTCTGTGAAGAACAGGGGCTGCTGATGGCTGAGTTCTGTGGTGGGGATCCAGTCTGGACAAGACCAATGACTGTGAGTGGCCTCCTGCTTCAGCCACCATGTTTTCTGCCTTCCCCTGGTACAGGACTGCCCCGAGATCTCAACATTAGTGACACCAAATACACTACCAGGAGCTTCATCACTGCAGGGAAGTCACTTCTCATATGCAAACTGGACCACAGGTGGCTGCTGTTCTTAATGATAGAATCACAGAATTCTAGAACAGCCCACATTGGAAGGAACCTTGAAAGATCATCTGGTCAAACCTTTCACACAGAAGGGAGCCTAGATGAGCTTATCCAGCACCCCAACCAGTTGCATATTGAAAACTGCTAGTGATGGGGTCTCTGCCGTGTCCCTGGGAGGCTGTAGGACTAGACACTGTGGGTAGGACAACCAGAAACTGGAGAATTGGATTAACAGGGTGTCTTAGTGCTGTATTGCTGCAAGACGTGGGAGGTTGTGAGTCAGAGCAAGAGGCCAGGAAGCTTTCCTTGACAGCAGCAGACAACAGGCAAACCACTGCTGTACTGCTGGGACAGCATCTGCAGCCAGTGACTGCAGTGCTGAGGCCACTGTGGAAGGGAGTGGTGAGACCCCAGGGCATGACCTGCCTCATTTTGCCCTAGGATGGTGTCCCAGACTCGTTCAGCACAGAAAAAGACTGTGATCAAGGAAGTAACTACCAAGGAAACAAGGAAGGAAACAAACACAAATTAAAGGGCAATGTTGTCACAAGGACAATAGGGTACAAAGGGTACAAATGAACTTTGACATATTCCAGGTAGTAAAGAAAGGGTGGCATCTAACCAGATGAGAAGTGAGTTGCTAGAAGAGATCCCACAGGAGGAGCAGTGAGAACAAGGGGCTCAGGGATGCAGTTTGTTTGGGAGACACTGCCAGAACCATCCAGAGACAGGACTTGGTGGGGAATGTGAGCCCTTCCAGAACACTTGCTTGAGCAACTTCCATTTTGGCATTTCCTAACTTTTGAGTTGTTCCTGATTTTCCAGGGCTTTTGAAGAGCATCATATTCTGTCTTCTGCAGCTTTAACTAGAATAAGATCTCATATAGGCCTATTTTTGTACTACCAGTAGAGAAAAAAAAAAAGAAAGAAACAGAAAAACAAACTATCTGTACTTAACAACTGAGTTCTGACACAAAGAACTTGTCTTACCCAAGGCTGGCTGGGACAAAGCAAACAGTGTGTTGTTTGACCGTAGCACAGCTAGCAATGGCAAGCCTTTGTGGAAAATAAACTGCAGCCATCACAGCTCAGGGGATTCCTTCTCTGCCAGAGATAAGAGAAGTTATGAAAGATAAAGAAGAAACATCTCTTGGACAGTTCACTGTAGTATATAGTCTCTCCTTCAGACTGGGGAAAGATGAAGAGGTAGTGCCTTTAGAATGAATGTTTTATGTTGCAAGAATTTAGATTGTAAAGGATTTGTTCCTTAAGTGATACATAATTTATTAAATCTCTTCGTATCCGTGAAATAAAGAGCTAACACAAATCCTCACACCCAAACAAATACACAAATAGGTTCTTTAAGCAACTCCACCCCCTGTGGCTGCTTTTTGCCAGTTTTGCCAATGGCTTAATTTAAACAAAATCCCAGGACAGGTGCACTTCAGGATACTTCAGCATGACTTCAGCCTGAGCTTCCTTTTAAGGTGGCAGGTCCCAGGGTTTCCTTCAACAGCATTTGTGCTTATTGGCCTCCTGTGTTGTCTAGGGGAAGGTCATGAGTCCCATCTTATTTTCAGATGGGTGTACACTATGGTAATTAATAGCTGTGCTGCTTGGGCTGCAGTTGATGTTTCTTTCTTTCTAAGAAAAAAGAGAAAGTATTTGGAATTAGCATGTCATCACATCCACTTCTTCCCTCCTCTCCCCACTGCAAGGCTTATACAAAGAACACAGCCAAACACAACCTGTGCATTGCACAAAAGTATTATTCAGTCCAGTATTTTATAAGTAATTGGTAGCTGATAACTTTTATTATGTCATTGTTAAACATAATAATGCTTTCCTTCTAGAAGCAGTGTACATGACACTGCACAAGAGTGTAAACCTGGATAACAAATATCACAGATCAATGCCTGCACCTTCCAGATCATCCAAATGCACAGGCAAGCTCAGATATATTTCTCCTTCCAAGAACTGCCACCATATGCCTTGCCTTTCTTTCCTATCACCTCTCCAAGGTCTTCCAAGCCTTCTTTGCTGTGGCTTCTCTAGATGCTTATTAATCAACAAGTGCAGAAGTCCATGGGAGTCTTTCAATATTTATCAGCAAGATTTGAAGTCCTCTAAGAATGGTGGGGAGACTGCTCTTGGTTAAGGCCCATGCTGCTGAAAGGATGCCTTAGGAGAAATGCTTCCTCCCATTAAGAGACTTGATGGTTTTCAAAACAACAGGTAGCATCGTTTTCCTCCTTTTGCTTCAGCTTTTGACTATAGAGAGGATATTTGCATGAGCATTTACTGTGTAAAAAGGCATGCAGGAAAATTTAATACAGTTCTGTCTTTGAATCAGAATACCAGATGCTGCAGAGCCTCAGACATACAGATTTTTTTAATGAAAATACTCCCTCTGTCCATGTCACAAATGAAAAATAAATTATGTATGCATTTTTAAAAGATCTCACCACTCCACACTTGGAATGTGATCTTAAAATGCAACTTGAAATTATATTTTCAAATGTTAAGCTCAAAATATTAACCTAAAAAGATGTAAAGATGAAGTTGGCCCAAGAAATCTGTCTCTGTCACATCCTGTCCCACCCCATTCCATCGTTAATCCTGGGAGATGAGCAGTGGAGCAGCTTGGTCTGCAGGAAGGCATTTGGAACACAAAGGTGGATTTTTTTGAGCACCATTAGCAGCAGAACAGTGTTTCTGTCTGGAAGGGGGGTTGCTGTTGGAGGCAGCAGAAAAAAATAATCACCAAGCGCTTTGGGTAATATTCAAGGCTTCTGTCAACACCACCCAAATTACCAGAGCACTTACCATGGAGGCAAGCCTTGGGAAATCACGTCAAGTGTTTAGCAACCGGTGACCTCATAGTTTTTCTTCTTTGAGCAGTGCAGGATGAAAGCCTCCTACAAAAGCCTGAGCAGACAACTGACATGTCCCAGCCTGTTTCCTTCAATGGTTAAAAGAAATTATGGCAGCCATTTAAATAAAATCTCCCTTTGTCTGTGCAATTATCTCTGAAAACAGCACAGGGTATTATGGGCAGCCTTCACAGGTAAGAGATATTTCTAAGGTCCTATGCAGCACTGTGGGCTTGGGAAGCAGTTTAATCTGGTCTTGGAATGTCTCATCACACTCACTTGAAGGAGATCATTTGCCCTGGATGTCCAACTTTTGAGGGAGGACAGGTGGTTTTGCACAGATTAGCCCATGCAGCAGATGACAGAAACTTTCAGAAGGAAAATCTGAGTGTTTCTTTACAGAACCTTGTCCTCCAAGCCCTTTTAAACCTCCTTTTCTGTCAGCCAACAAGCCCCGATGGCTACGCCAAGGCAGGGGTTGCAAAGAACAGTTATGTGACAAGATTTATTAGTAAATAAACCAGAAGCACCTGATGTCACCAGGCACCCCACAAAACACGCAATACAGGATTATCAGGTTCAATCTCCACGCCAAAGCCAATGGTAATGCAAGGCTGGTGAACATCACCACAGCCCACTCCTCCCCTTTCTCAGATGCTGATGTGTAAATCTAGCCTTAGGACCTATGAACTAGAGCTATTCCATTCATCCCTACTGTCTTGTGAAAACTCTTATGGTCTTTAGAAGTTCACTCTGTGAGAAGCTGAATGAGGCATGGAGTCAAAAGGAAATTCACCTTTCTACCTCAGAAAATGGTCCTGCTATGAACTGAAATGAGCTACAAAGGGCACTTTCAGAATTTTTTTCCCCACGAATTCACAGACTGGATGGGTTTTTTTGAAAGAATGTTTTGATTTAAGTGTGAGAAATGTCCCATTAGATTTTACTCCATATTCTAATGATTCAAAAATCCTTAGCAAAATGTCATGTATTTTCAGACAGGTTTTGAAAATAAATTTGAACTAAATTTTTTAAAGCCTTCTTTCCCTCTCTCCAGGAGCACAGCCAGCACTGTGAGATGCCCTGGAAGAAAGGACTGCTGTGCAGTATGTTACAACTTTATGACTGTGTAAAAATAAAAAAACCAACTCAAACAATTATTGTTATACCTGACGCTTATGTATGAGTGCACAGAAACAATTTGACGCCTGTAAAATCCCTTGCCAACCTCATTTAAGCTCACCCTGTGAAAGAAATGGATGCTAGTCACTTTTATTGCTTGCAGTGCAGAGACTGAGTATTTTAGAGCCTGTTAAATAAGTTGTGTCAGACCCAGGGATGATGTAAAACAACCTCCTGTAGTGACTCCGACATACCTGTGGTCACAGAGGGCTCTCTGCAGTCATTGCTCAACTGGTGCTGCCCCAGGGAGCTCAGGTACAACCTCCATGAGCTGCAGACACGGCAGTCTCCTCCTCCAGTACCCTGTGTGCCTGGAGGAGGTGCTGGAAGAAGGGGCCAAGGTGCTGTGAGCTCTGTCAGCCAGCCAGGCCAGCATTTCAGCCCTGCCTAGGCCCCAGCCCCATCATGCTCTCCTGAAGTCTCTTTTGGAGCCCTTTGGTCCAACCCCATCCATCCCTGTTCCCTCACTGATGTAGTGCTGCATTCATGAGAATGGCATCTTTGAATAGATCTAGCCATGGTGGAGAAATGAGCATTTTTAGGGCAATGTAAGGACCAATGGCTGTGTTTCTCCCCACTGGGAAAAGGGAGGAGGAGCTGCCTGCTGGCAGCAAGCTATGTTAGCACAACAGTTTAGGATGACTAAATTGCTCAAGGTAAAAGGGTGGTGAAATTTGAAATTTGAGCTGCTGTCAACTGTGAAAATGCACTTATCACAGACTTCTCCCACTGTCATGGAAAGAGACTGCACCCACACTTCTAGCAGCAGCCCATACAGCTCTCGCTGTGTCCCGCTCTCAAACTCCATGAGATGGGAGTGACAAGGAAATGATACTCCAGCCACCCCCTCCCCTGCCTGAGCTCGAACCAGAGGCAACGGGATGCAGTCTGCAGCTGGGTTCTTTACCTCCATGGAGCAACACAAGTCATGAAATCCACCTCATGAGACATTATAAAAAGCAGCTCTCAGCTAGCTGTTTCCCACAACTTCTAAGGTTTTATTCTCTGTTCATGGATAACTCTGCCCTTGAAAGTGGTGCCCATCAGTGTCATATTTCCATCTGAGCAGCTCTCAGCCCAGCTGAGCTCTCCTAAAGATGCCACAAGGAATGTTTGGTGTGAAAGTGGAATTCCCCCAGCATAATAATGGGGAGGCCACTCCTTGCAGTCAAAAGAGAAGACCAGGAGGGTCTGCCTCTGCAAATGTGTCAATCCTAGTGACTGGAACTTCAGCCTGCAGCAAGCTCAGCAGACATGCTTTTAGTTTTCTCTTGAATAGCAGCATCAAAGGTTACAGCTCTTGTGGTGCTGTTTGATTCTGCATCTTCCCTTGTGGATTTTATGTCTCAGGCCACTCTCTCCCAGAAGTTGAGGAATGAGCAGTAACATGTCTGAACTCGCAGTCATAATTCTACGGCCTCTTATCAGACATGATATATCAAGTAGCTGCATCTGATTAAAAATGACTGTGTACACATGCCTCCTCTTTAGCTGCAGTATTCCTCAGTCATGCTGAATGTGTGAACTCATGAATGATGCTCATGTGAATAATCATCTAAAAGACATGGAGGGTTTTTCCAGCTGGCTCGCCCAGATCTGCCTCTACCTTTGTTTGAGAAGGCTCTTTTCCCCTTGTTCCTGGTGTTCTCTCTTTCACTTAGCTTTGCCTGTATTTTGGGTATATGCTGTGTCACTTCTTTCTCCAGTGCCACTGGCATTTATCTCAGAACCTTCAGCTTTGGTGTGACTTTCAAATGTCCTTTTTCCCTTGTTTCCATACACTCCTACCTGGTCTTGATGGTCTGGAGCATGCTGAGTTTCTAGGTTTAATTGAGTCTGAAAAACACTAACATAGTTCTGGCCTTTGGTCCCCATCCATGTGTCCAGGGCACTGTAAGCTCCTGCATGCACCAGCCTCTTCCATATCTGATTTTCAAATAATGCATCAGTTGTTAGCAGCATCCTGGGAGGGCTGGTGTGTGTTTGCCAAGCTTCTCTTGGCAAGGGGCTAGGGCATTTGCAGTTGCAGCCAAATAGCACAGGCCTCCCAACAATAAAAATATGTTACTTTTTGCACCTCTGGACTGTGACAGAGTTGAGGAGGATGACTGTGGGTGCAGAACACTACAAGAAATTGGATAAGCATCAGCCATCCAACAGCTGTGGGGTTCATCCCCATCCCTTCTCCAGTGAGCACAGCCTGTTAGGCCACAGACCATGGCATGTTTTGTGTCATTAATAACTGGTATTTGCATGTAGACATGCACAAAGCCTGCCAGTCTCTAACTCTCCAGACATATTTTTCACACCACTACTGAAACCACTCTTATTAGCAAAGTGTGAGACCCCCAGAGGTTGCTGTAACGTCACAGTGATCTCTGGGAGAAGGCTGGCAGCGCTGCCTGTCTGTGTCCCAGGCACTGCCCTGCACAGCACAGCAGGCAGCCTGTGCTCAGAGCCACCGTGTCTGCTTTCCTAGGAAGCACCTCAGCAGCATGCAGTGTGTTACGGCTTCTTGAGAAATATTTTTGCATTGCTTCATGCCTCAAATAATTGCTTAAGCCCCCTTCTCCCCACTGCTCACATGCATTTCAAATCCAGCCCCATCTCACTTGCCAGTTTTCCTCAGGCTTATTGTGCAGAGCAGGAGGTTGCATGCTGCAGCAGGGCACCCACTCCCTACCCCTCCCAGGGAGACCTCTTCCCTTTCCCAGCTCCCCCATAAGCAGTGGCCCTGGCATTTGGGCCATCATGCCCCTGATGGAGCAGCTGACCCTGCAGGGGACAGTGGAGAACCTCACCACATGGACAGGAGCTGTGTTAACCACCCATACCCAATCCAGAAAGCAGACACAGGCCTTTTTACACACAAGTAGTGACAGAGGCATCCCCAGCTTCCCATCCAATGCCTGTCCCTGTGTCCAGAGAGGTCTGTCCCTTCACAGTGCCAAGCTCCCCAAAAGGCCCAGCTCCCAGTGCCTGCTGCAGCACTGGCTAATGCTCATGGCACCTGATCCTCCCCAGTGGCACCCACTCTGCTCCTGATAACCACTGCCAAACTTCAACTATTTTAAGATTAAACTGTCCTCAGGGTATTTAGCTCTAGCCTGCATTTGAGACTTAGCCAGAATTGGTGGAATGGGCTAGCCATTTGCAGGAAGAGCCTTGGGCCAGGCACTGGAGTGCTCACCCTGGGAAGAGCAGATGGTTTTATCACCTTTCTCTTGAGATGTCCTGACATCGCTGACATCGCTGCTGCAGCTTGGCATTGGACATGGGTCTTCCTGTGCCTGTGAAAATCCACCAAATCCCAGTCAGGTTACAAGCTGTTCAAAAGCATTCCCATATGTACATAGGAGACCTGAGTTCCTGTGGGGTTTTCTGTTATTAATGGCTGATCTGGCTTCCAGGAACCAGTGACTGCCAACTGGAGGCTTTTTTTGCAGCAGGAACATTTTGAAAACCACTATCTCATGCATACCCTCTGGTGAGTGATAAAGTGCAAGCTCTTGTGGCCACTTTTTCTACAGTTTGGTGGGGTTTTTTTCTGTCTTTCCTCCCTCTACTCCTTTATTTTTGTGAAAATAATAGGTAGTTAATTATATGTCTGACATCCAGTTGAGTCAGCCAGTGGCTTCACCGCTCAGCAGGGGATGACAGGCAGATAAACAGCCAGACATACAGACATACACGCCCATGTGTGAATGCACACACACTCACACACTCACACATGACTGCATAAGCCATTTATCTTATAAACCTGGATCTACAGCGATGATGGAACTACAGTGGTTTTGGCCAGCAGTGGACTTTTGTCAAAGACAGTGACCCTCGCCCGAGATGGAGAGATGTCATTCGAGGGAAATGGGGCTGGCTTTTCCTTTTGTGCTTGAAAAACACCAAGAACTTGAAAATTGTTCTTCACTGACTGGTTGGGTGACATGCCCATGTCACTGGACCCCTCCTCAGGCCACCCTCAGGCCCTGCACGTGCCCCAGCTGGAAGAGTGCTTTTGGCTTGACTGAGATTGTATGAACTCTTATTGCATGTCTGCACTGGGGCCCCTCTCCTGACACTGCCCAGCTGTGTCCTTGTGCCTGCTTTGAAAGCCCTAGCCATACTGCTCTGACACCAGCAGTTATGAGAATAATTTCACTGCTTTCTGTGGGGCACAGGGGTACTTGTGTCTGGAGCATCACTGGTGATCCCAGAGGAAGGGCAAGCCAGAGCATGGTTTAATTTAGGGAGTTACAAACTGAGCACATAGCAACACAATGGGAATAGATGGGTTATCAATGGCACTATTTGGGCATACTCCACATTTTCACTGGGCTGGGCTCCTGTGCAAAGTGGACACACCAGCACCATTGAAAGGGACCTCTAATCCATGCAAGTGCAAGAAGCAGGGGACCCCAAACTTTGCAGCCAGCTAAATTTTTGGATGTGACACACAAATAAGGAAAATTAATTTTTCTACCACGCTGATAATCTCATGCATAGAAGAAAAGGGTCTGCTGCCTGCAGAGGTTGTGCTTCCAAACAGGCTGCTTGCTGCTATGGCATCCAGTCCTCATGCAAAAGACAGCTTGAATCTATCTGGGAAAAGCAAAGCCACAGATTTAACAGCCACAGGTTATCCAAGGCACACTGTGACAGTTACAAGATTCAGGTTTATTCGGATTGTTGCATTACTGTAGGACTGATTGCAGGTAATAATCAGGGTCTGGCATTCAGGAGAGAGCATGGATAGTGCCAGAACCTACAGTCTGTAGGTACAAGAGGAGGTGACTTAGTCTTCAGCAGGTGCTTGTCTTCCCACCTGTTCTGGGTTTGTGGCTGTGCACAAAGCCCTGCAGACTCCCAAGTTTCTTAGACCAGAGAAATGAAACAGCTGGCAAGAGCAAGCAAGAAAGTGAAGAATAGAAAGCATTTTCAAGGAGTTCTTGATTCGTATTAC
The DNA here is from genome assembly GCA_013400175.1 of Phainopepla nitens. Classification (NCBI taxonomy): domain Eukaryota; kingdom Metazoa; phylum Chordata; class Aves; order Passeriformes; family Bombycillidae; genus Phainopepla; species Phainopepla nitens. Next base: position 136,578 of record VXBQ01014700.1, on the reverse strand, counting down.
ATGCAACATGAAGAAAAGCCTCAGCCAGTTTCACACACACAATCTGGAGACCTGTTATGGTTTAAATCCAGCAACTAAGTCCCACATACCCACTCACTCCTCCTCCATGGGATAAGGGAGAGATTTGGAAGGGTAAAATTGGGGAAACACGTGGATTGAGNCCTTCCTTTCTTCCTTCCTTCCTTCCTTCCTTCCTTCCTTCCTTCCTTCCTTCCTTCCTTCGCATGATGCCATATGGTGTGGGATATCCTTGTGGTCAGTTGGGGTCAGCTCCATTGCCAGAGCAATGACAAGTTTCCAAAGGTGTCTGTACTGGGCTCAACTAGGAGCTCATCTCAACAAGGTCTGTTAAGAAACAAGTTCAAACACTTTAGGAATTGCTCTCTGTCAGCCTCTAATTGCTGACTCTAGTAATCATCAGCTGATGAGGTCTGAAATTTGGGTCAAGGAACAGCTTAAGCAAGTGAGTATTGCGACAACGAAAATAGAAAATTCACACATGAACATTATTTTTCACATCTAAGAATGAATCTAAGCTCTTACTCTGCCAGTACCATGCAACAGAAGCAGTTATTTTCAGAAGTAGGGTTGGAGGTGGCTGTGCTCCACAGAGGGCTTTGCTCCAACATAGCAAGGTACAAAGGATTCAATTTTCAATTGAGCCAAGATGACCTACAGAGCCAGGTCTTTGGGCATGGTTGTGCTATTTCTGACTTCCTTCATGGGTATGTGGACAGAGAAGTTGTGCAAGCCTGGTTTGCACATTTAGAAGGCAGTGGTGCAAAACCACACTTGAGTCACAGCTGAACACACTTGATGGAGGAGACATTGATTTTTTCGCTATATTTAGATCAGCCTAGATCTTCTGAAAAAACAAAAACAGCAAAAAGAAAGGAGGACAGAGAAGGCATTTTCTTTCATAAGACTGTTAAAGAGTAATGAAATGAAAAGGGAAAATAAAATATTAACACTTACTTTGCACTCTGGCTGCATTCATGTGTGCCCACTTTATTTAGAATTGGACATCTCCTAAACTTGGAAAAGTAATAGAAGATTCAACAGAATGCCTGTAGTTCCAGCCTGGCCTGTATCTGTTGGAAGAACTTGTTGAAATGATGTCTCAGGGTCTAGCTCGAGGACATTCTGGGGCATACAGGTTATATCCTTATTGCTTTCTAGGTAAAAAGGGAGTGATTTAAGGCCTGGACAAGAACAGGCTCTTTTATAGAGAAATGGAAATGTCAATCCAAATTTTGAAGTTCACCTCCAAAGGGGACCTGGAGACAATGTTCTGAAAGAAGCAAAGCAGTGTTTTATAGGCATCTTCCACCTTTAAGAATGCTGAATACTTTTCATACCTTTAATCAAAAGGAAACTGTGAGAGTAAAGAGAGGAGATTTACTCAGCAAGCAAGCAGAGGCCAGGGATGCAATGCAGCACCTCCAGACTCGCTCTCCACTGGGGCTACGACAGAGTGCAGAGTGCTCAGAGCAGGACAGACCTGCAGGGTCTCCCTATATCCTCTGAGCTGCTCCTCTGATCCTCTGATGAGTGACTTTCCCTCCCCACCCTGCCACCCAGCTCCATCCTCCAGAAGTGGAATCTGCCTCTAAAATCCCTACAAGAAAGCCCAACAAACAAGGCTGCCATTCCTGCATTTCTCTCAAGTTGCCAACAATGCCTAGGCATTGAGGAAGGGCTAGATCCTCAGCTGCTAGATCCTCAGCTGGCTGGGGCTTCATTTAGCAAAATCACGACCTGGAACTGCAAACAGCAATTCTCAGACAGATTGTGGGGCCTTCAGCTTCAGAAGCAGCACAAGATATAAATGTTAATTTGTGGTTAAGGCACACTTATCTGGAACAGCACTGGTGTGTCTTGGCCTTTCCTGTAGCACAGCACTGAACTGCCAAAATAAAGAGGCATAAAAAGTTAATAAAAGGTCTGAAACATGTTTATTAAAATATTTGGAAAACTTTGCAGTTTGGCTTCATACCATAGAGCGAGTATGTGAGAACTTGACTGGGCTTGCCTGCCTCCCTAGCAGACTGTCTTGACTTAATACTTATAAAAATATCACCTGGCGCCTGATGCCGTGTTAAAAAGCCCCTACCATGTCAGGTACTGTTGTAATTTGCCCTGGAAATGCATCTGAAGCAAAGGAATGCATGAGCACAACTTCAGAGCTCAAACAGGGAAAATACTGGTTGTTACATAAATCAGTGGATACAGATGGCATTTTGTTTATTTTAACCATCAGCCCAAAGTTTCAGGGGCTGGTAACTGCCACCCCCTCTGGTTCATCCTGCCTCTGGACGGACGGATGTTGCAGCTAGCGCTCCCAGAGCAGGCTCTGGGGATACCACATTTTCAGGTGTCCTGGCCATATCTGGAACCATTTCAGGGAAAACCTAGCCCTGTATTTGACCTCATTGTTCTATTTACTCACCACACTAATTAGGTCGGGCAGAGGGAAGGCCAACAAGACAGGTAGGATGGACTATTTGCAGAGCTGCAAGCGGCTTCTGTCTGATGGAGTGCAGTGGATTGAACTGTAGGTGGATTGTGGGTCAAGAGGTTGTTTGAGTTTCACATTCATGGATGCCCTCTCCACAGCCAGTGCTTTTGCCAGCCGTTCCACAGCACTCTGTGTTGCTGCTCGGTCATGAACTGGGGGCTGGATTCAAGCTCCCAGGGACCAAGATTGCTGTGGTTCTGTGTCCATGAGGCACCCTGGGGACAAACCCTACAGTGAAAGTGCCCACTGTCCATCTCAGCCTACAGCCTGCCTGAAAGCCTCAGCCTTGACAAAAATTTGTCAAAAGATGAAGCCATCTTTAATCCAACATTTACTTCTAGGGTAAAAATTAAAAGATACATGAAGCACAAACTTGAGATTATTTGCCTAGTCCTTGATCCTCTTACCCCACCCATTTCTCTGGGATGCCAAGCCTCTGGCTAACATTCCACTACCACATTCAGGATTACCCTGCTTCATAGTGTTTCTCCTGCCTCCTTCAAAATGCAATGACTACCTTGGGACCAAGACATAGTACTGAATTTTTCCACCTGTTGTAGCATCTATGAGTCCAAGGTGTTTGACTTGGTGGTCTTTGGCCTTTTCCCTAGATGAGCTCTCAGAGTTTTCAATAATAATAATATAGTATAATAAAAGTATAATAAAAGCAGCCTTATGGTTTTTTTGAAGGTGGGACGTATTTTTACCAAGGAAGGTAACTAGTTAGCACTTTTCCTTTTGCCTAGGCAAAAGTGTATAATGATGCAGCACTTCCTCAGCAGTGGATTACTGTTCCCAGACATGCTTCCTTTGGGAACCTGCTGTAGATTTGAGCTGCATGTCTCCCACCCTGCAAAACCCCAAGGCAGGGCTATGTGTAGGCACAGGACAAGTTCAGAACAGGCAGGCTGGGTGTGGAGGTCACTGGGACCCATGTAGCACCACAGGAAAGGAAGACAGGGGAGAAAGGATTTTCAGCCTTCCTACTCACATTCTCTGCCCAAAATGACTTCTGTTTGAAGAGCATCACACAGCCAGCTCCTTGCTTAGTTTGGGTGACTGAACCCAAAATCTCAGTGGAGGAATCACACATTAGCATCCCTGCATGGCAACCACAGCTCTTGGGACAGTCCTACCTGTAAACACCACCACAGTCCTCTGCACCCTGGAGCACAGACTATCAAGTACAACCTGTTCACAAGGACCTCAATTCCTGGCAAGAGCAACACCCAGCTTCTCCAGATCCATTCACCTGTCTCTTTACTTCACAGGAAGCTCACTGAAAGACTTCCTGATAGGAAAAGATCACTGCTGAAGAGATGGAAAGGCGCCCACACAGTGGAAGGTATGCACAGCTCTTCATTCTACAACTTCTCTATTATCAGTAAAGAACAAGGAAAGAGCAGATGTATATCTGATGTGTTTACATGAAAGCTGCAGTATTTACTGATGCTTTTAAGGTCATATTTTACTTCAGTCAAGCATAAAAAAAATGTAGAGAATATATTGCAGTTAGTTAGCTAAACATCTTTTCCTGCCTTTCTATTGGGTAAGACAGATACAATAAATTTTATCTGGGAGACAGCTCAAGGAATTGGGAAGAGAGCCTAAAATCCACTAACTCCTGATCCACTCAAGGAGTCAAGGCTGACTGAGCAATGGCCATAAATGATCACATTTGACACTGATTCAGTGGCTCGTGTAAAACATGAGTGAGTCTGTACGCATGCTCCTGTGGGAGGAGCACCTTCTCACACTGACAAGCTGCAGAGGCTTCTGCGAAGAGGCCCAGATTCCTCTGGGCACAGAAAGCTAATTTTCCACCTAATCCCTGTGAGTTCTAATCAAAGCATGTATTTACACAGGAGTGTGGTCAAATCTGTCCCCTCAGGCCATTCTGACTGAGCTATAAATCCAGGAAAATGCAGTCTGGAAACACAGCCAGGACACACCCTGGGTACTCCTACCATCACACCAAGTCCTGGCAGGGGACATCACCTCTTGTCATCCCAGTAGCTTTCTAAGAGCTATGTGGGCACCATCACTATGGTATCCCAGTATGTCCCAGTGACCAGCAAGACAGGGAATTTTACAAATAAAGACAGCTAAAGTGAATGGCCTGTTTTCTGAGATGATCCATGGTTCAGATAAAAAATCTTGGGTCTCTTGAATGGAAATTTAATGTTTTATGCACTGAAAACACTCTTCCTAGCAAATTTACTCTCAGGCTTAGTAGTTAAAGCTCTGTACCCGCTTTCTGGGGTGTCAAGAAATCACACAGATGGCCAAGTTGTTCCCAGTCAGCCCCGAGGTCTATGGTCCTGGTCAGTGCAAGAGGCTGTGTAATAATTAAAGGGTCCAACTCTGATCCAGTAGTTGTCCAGTTATGGTGCTACTTGAAGTTTTCATGGAAAAATGAGGAGAAAAAGCAGAGGGCTCCTTTTTGTCCTTTAGAATGGAAAGCCTGAAGCCATTTTGCACTGTTGCACCCTTGTTATCATTCTACACTATCCACCATATATAAAAATTGATGTAATGTGAGCTACAGCAAAGCCTATTGGGAGGTGCTAACACAAAAATAGAAACCTCCTACACTAAATGAAACCAATGTTGTGCATGTGCTAAGACCTGTGTGAGAGAGACTGCTTGTAAATATTCTTTGCAGTCTGCGTAGGAGTTGTATGGAGGCAGCCTGAAGACCTCCAGCAGCAGGAAAATGAGATAAATGGACATTTATTTGGCTGAGCATCTGGGGAGAAGGGTTTTCATATGTGCTAGAAGAAACTGGAGATTGAAGTCATCAAGTTGTGTCATGATGGACTTAAATAATGAAGGCCTGAGCTGCCTTGTACAGCTCCCATCTCATGGAGGAGGGTTTCAGGAAGGCGAAAAAGAGTGTCTCACTGTATCCCTTCTCTCTTTGCCTGGCAGCTTTCTGCGTTTCTTAGCTAAAATCTCATAGAAAGATGTCACAAATTTACTGCGCACAGCGAATTTCCATTACATGGAAATACCCTTCCCAGCTGACAGACTGTACCAGANGCGAGCGCCCCCGCGAGCCGCTGTCGCACCTTGTCACCAGCGGCGGTGGCCTCTCCGCGCGTCCTCCCACAGCCCCCTGCTCCCCTCCCGCACTGCCATCCTGCTCCCCTCCCGCACTGCCATCCTGCCCCCCTGCCACACTGCCAGCCTGCTCCCCTCACTGCCATCCTGCTCCCCTCCCGCACTGCCATCCTGCTCCCCTCCCGCACTGCCATCCTGCTCCCCTCCCGCACTGCCATCCTGCTCCCCTCCCGCACTGCCAGCCTGCTCCCCTCACTGCCAGCCTGCTCCTCTCCTGCACTGCCAGCCTGCTCCCCGCACTGCCAGCCTGCTCCCCTCCTGCACTGCCAGCCTGAAAGCTGAAGTGTTATCAAGGAAGAAAAGGAGAAGGAAAAAAGTTATCGACCTTCATTTTTCCAAAATTAAGTAAATGTGAGCAATTTTTTATTTTTTATGCAAAGGCGGCTTCTTCCCTTTCTTCTTTTTCCTTCCCACCAATATCAGACCCTGTGATTTCCAATACCTTCCCAGAGCCAGAAAACAAGTGTTTTTCTATATATGTTTTCAAAGATTGAAGTCACTTTTCAAGAATCCAATTAAACAATTTTCTTTTTTACAATCAAACAAAATCCAACACCTAGGATAAAACATTTCAAATTAAAAGCTGCATATTTCACAAGTGATAGCTAACCAAAAATAGAACTATTAAGGAGAAATTTCAGACATCTCTATACCTTTCTCAGAAAACTATAGACCAATACAAGACTCATCTAACATATCTGTATTAGAATGAGGATTGAGTATAAGCTATTTAAATCTGTTCCATGAGTTTATTTTGTTAATTGTAGAAGCTTCATAGCTCCAGAAATCTGACAGCTCATGAACATTAAATATGAGCTCATCTCAGGAAGACAAGTGTCTGCTTACATTTCATCTTTGTTTCAGCACAGCACAGAGGGGGCTGGGTGCTCACAGAAGTCTGCCTGGCAGCTGGACCAGAGCAATGGGAATATTCCCATCTATGTGCAAGGAATTGGGAAAACCGATGTCAGCTCTGGAAAGAAAAAAAACAACTCTACTTTGTGCATGCTACAAGTTGTCAATTGACAGCTGTAGCCAGTTATGCTGACACAATTAAATTGCCAAGTATGGATGCAGCCTAAGAAGGCTCCTTATGTAAAACAATGGAGCATTTTTTGTTGCTGGTGTAATCACGTGTCACGGGAATCTTGAATTTGACAAGCTGACTCGAAAGCTAGGTCTTACGAATACCTGCAAGAATACAGTCATGCAGGATTTCCCCCACAACAACAGCCCCTCCTGCCCCGGTCTTTGGACACTGATTTCCACCACTCTTCTGGATGTGGAAAGTCATGGGCTGACAAATGACATTGCAAAGAAAGCACAGGAATGTCCTCTTGGCCATCACTGTACTAATGCCCATAATTTGACTTCAACAGTATATTCCCTGTGGTCTCTCCAGAAGGGGAAGCGCGATCATCTTTGAAATTATAATGTCCTATAATGTAAAACTAGTACATCTGTATTTGAACCTAGACACCTAGGTGTTCCAGGCCAGGCTGGACGGGGCTTTGAACAAGCTGATCTAGTGAAAGATGACCCTGCCTATGGCACAGGAGTTTGAATAGATGGTCTTTAGAGGCTCCTTCCAATCCAAACCATTCTGTGATTCTATGATCCTATCATTCCATGATCTCTTCTCTACTCCTGAACTCATTTTAGATACCTATACATATAAATCCATGTGCATGCACACATATGTGCACGAAGATATGTATATTCACTGGCCAAAATGAGACTTCAGAAGCACCGGCATGAGCATGTGCAAGTATTGATATAAAAAATAAACAGCATGTTCTTTTTCTTATTTCTTCAAGGCAGTGTTACCACTGGTCTGGCATCCCAGCATCTACTGGGCCATTCTCAGCCTTGCACATTAACACATATATGGGTATATGTAACCAGGAAACAGCACTGGCTGAAGACTGGATAGGATTTATAAATCAGTCAGGAATTGCATCACTTCCTCCTTACTGTTGCGATACTCCTTGGAACTTGGGTGTTTCAGTAAAGAAGGAATATTTCTCAAATTTATGCAAGGAGAGCTGCAAGCTTTGATTGATTGATTGATTGATTACTTGAAATCTCACCTGATCTGAAAGAATATCAGCTCACAAAGAACTGTAAGAAGTATGGCAGGTTGGTACCTCTGCCCTTTGTAAGTTATCCATTGTAAGTTATCACAGGTAAATATGTAATACAAATATAAATGAATCTATTTAAAACATGTTAGCCTGCTCACCTCACACTGCTAGAAAGCAAGCCTATAAGGCACCACATCTGCTAATCTAGTGCCTGGAGTCATCTATGGACGGCTCTTTTACCTTAGTTACTATCTTACCTCTGTCCAGATTATGAAATGCCCAGACCCTTATCTGGGCAGCAGTCACATCCCCTTCACCTCATCCTGCCAGCTGAAACAAATCTGACACTTGACTCTCCTCTCATAACATAGGCTTCTCCATGACCTGCTCCTTTGTGATGCTCTTCTCTGCACCTTCAAAAAATCCCCTGGGAATGCAGGCAAGCACAGCTTTCCAGCTGACATCCAAAAGAGCCCTGGGCCAGGGCATTAAACCTGTCCCTGCTTTGCTGGTCAGCTGTACATGTTATACACACTGGAACGATGCTTCCTGTGCATGAGTGGCTCACAGTCATGCTGTGACTGACTAATGCAGCATGATGCAGCTCATGCTCCAGCTCTAGTGGGACACGCTACCATCCAGCCAGTCATCTCCTTCCCCTGGCAAATGGTTGTATTCACAGCAAGTGGTGCCCAAGAGCTGACCATCTTCACCCTTACAGCAGCCAGCTCAGAACCCATAGCTCCACTATTACATTTCACCACATTTCTGTTACCAGCATGGTGTCATCAGTTTATGTTACTGCCTCCTTTTCACTTCTGGTGACACAGTTGTGAATAAAGCATTAAATAAGGTCCATTCCAACTCCAGTCCTGGAGGTATTTCACCAGTATTTGTTTCTGGTATGTTTGTTCTCATTCAGTCATAACCCACCATTATCTTCCTATTTATCAGTGCTTTCCTTATATTAAAATTCATGTTTCTCCAATATAAGAAACAAGTTATTTAGTTTATTTCAACATCGTAGTGCAGATTGTATATGCCTTGCCTGAAAAGGTCAGCTATCTTATTAAAAAAGACATAATGTTAATTTGGCATGATCTACTTTGAGCAAATTCATGTTGTATTCCATCCCATTTCCAGTTACCTCCTGTCTCTTTCCTTCAGCATAGTCTTTATGTCCAGCTGATTCATGTACCTAATGAATGAGCAGGAGGAGAAAAGAGAAAACATTGGTGCCCAATTTCCCTCTGCTTCCCCACTCTGCTCTGTATCTGTGACACTGCAGTCACTAAAGTCCATGCAGGCAGCCTAAAATGGAAGGAACAAAACAAGGAGTAAAGCCATGAGCTCTCCCATGGAGCATGAACTGTGAATCCTTCCTGACAGAACCTGTTGCCTCATGAAACTCAGAGCCCAAGGGGCTTAGTCAAATATCTTAGATAGAGATGAAACACTAGCAATTATTAAAATACAATTAAAAGGATTATCTTTCTTCACACTCCATAACTGTTCTCTAGCTGGGCTAGAAGGACAGGAAGTCCTTGGTTGAAGAGCCCTCGATCAGGTGCACACCATAAATTTAACAACATTCTCTGTCCAGTTTGGCCACCATCCAGAGTAGGTACCACTGCAGATGAAGAACTGCTCTTCTGCACCACGGCTGCATCTTCAACATCCACAGTGCCTCTCCACTGCAGAACCACACCATTTCTGGGGAATGTGGCAGTATGTGAATACAGTTTGCTTTCCACACACTGCATTTGGAAGTAGACAGCATGGCAAAGCTCCTGCATGCGTTCCATGCCAAGCAAGAGCAAGACTGGCTGGAATAGGCGCTAGGTTTGGCAAGCAGGGAGGCTCTGTATCAGCTTGTTAAAAGGATGGTGCCTATCAGTCAAGGCATGTAGAAAGATAAGCTGCAGACACAGAGCAAGGTTTAAGGCTTTGTGAGACTGCACCTGACAGGTGCATTATACACATGGCCAGCACTGCAGAGTGGCACACAGTGGTGCAGCTCGGGGAGGCCCTCCTCGCCCTGCCCCTTGGGCACACAGGCATTTGTCACAGCGGCAGCACAGGAAACTGCCAAGAGGGCAGGTGCCAGTGGTTAGCACACCATCAGCTTCCACAGTCTGGAGAAGCCTGTGGTTGGGTGGGGTGCTTCAGGAAGGGGTGCAGCCCAGACAGGCAAAGCCTGTATGCCCCTCCAGCTGGGTAGCAGTATTGCAGACAACGACTGTCATCACTTAAGCTCCCAAATGACCCAAAAATGAAGAGGTGGGCCCAGCCTGCCAGCTAAACTTTCCCAGAAGACTGGAAAGGGAGAATAAAGGAGAAGACAACTACAGTCTTGCCAAGCATGTCCCACCCCAGGTTCCTCTGTGCGTGCAGCTGCTCAGGGAAGCGCTGCCTGTGCAAAGCTTTGTGTGCAGCCAGCCAAGCACTGAGGACGGCCTCAGGCACCTGCCCCTCGCTGTGGTGCCATCCTCTCTGTCCATTCGTACACACCCAGCTCTTCCACCACAGCAGTTTAGAGAAACTGTCATGGGCCTGCTTCCAGACACCTCCTGGCTGCTGCTGGGGCCAGGTCCACCTCAGGAGTCAGACCCCCAGGAGCAGTGCAGTGGCACCCTTTCACCCCACAAGTTGTACATTTCTTAGCCTCAAGCTATGTCTGTGTTCTGCAGATCACAGTGCTCAGGAAGGCATCCTCAGGGGCCTAAAGCAGAACACAACATGCCTGGAAAGTGCAGTTTTAGACTGATCAGTCCTTCAAAACCATTCCAACATGTATTTATAAAGCTGCTGTTTCCTAAATTGACAGGACTTTCTGTGAGTGCAAACTCTTCTAACATTCAGTGACATTCAACAATAACAGAAACAAATGACAGATTATTAATGTATAATTGGTATGTTGAAAGGAACATAAGTTATGCTGTTAAAAAAAAGAAAAAAGTGCAGTGGTAGAAACAATAATGGCATGAAGCTGAGGCAGCAGAGGTTTAGGTTAGATATCAGGAAAAGGTTTTTCACCCAGAGAGTAGCTGGAACAGGCTCTTCAGGGAAGAGCTCTTCACATCACCAAGCCTGACAAGAGTTCAAGAAGCATTTGGACAACACTCCCAGCCACATGGTATCATTCTTGGAGTGTCCTGTGAGGGCCAGGAGCTGGACTCAATGATCCTTGTGGGTGCCTTCTAACTCAGCAGATTCTATGATTCTAAATAAAAAAACCCAATTCTCACTTCATCTCATTAAGAGCTTGAATTTTACAGCTGTCACAAAACAGAGTAGAACCTTTTGGCATTATTATACTGTATAATCTACAAATCCCTTTATTTAGAAAGAAAACTTAAAACATATTGAGAAAAGAGCATTTTCCTTCCTACTGTGAAATTAATGTACTAGCTCCCTCATGGCCAAGTGGCAGAGAAATACAAAAGTGATTTTGCCTAAATACTGATTTCTCTGTTGTACTTTGTTAAGTAGAGCTGATACATCACTCCAGGTGTTCTCTTTAATGTCAAACAATAATGAGGCAGAAAATGCAGGCTTCAAATAAGACAGGACAATAATACTATAATAAAATAATTGTCTCTGAGTTTCTTAACAACATTTAGTGTTAAACAACTGCACTGAAATCCACCTCAGCTTACCAGCTTTTAAATGAAGCAACGAACAGTCCCAAAACTGTTGACATTTTGACTATGACTTTTAAAATACATTCATCTCTACAAAGGTTAACCTAAAATATCCTGAGAGCTCTCTCACTTTCTTTCAATTTTTTCAAGTCCCTCAGCAACCAGGACATAGTCACTCCATATAAACTATGCCTCCTAAGCGCTAGATTTGAAGAGGATCTTGCCTCAGAAGACACTGCATATGGTGGCAAGGGATAGCTCTTGTTTTCCTCGACATTTTCACAGCTTGGCATTTCAGAGAAAAAGGAGCTTGTTAAACAGCTAGTTAAATATGCTGGGAATGACCTTGCAAAGAGAGAAAAGCATGAGAATAAAGTTCTTGTGAAACTCATGTATGTCAGCTTGGATAGACCGAAAAAGGATGGAAAATGGGGACGAGTGTCCAAAGCTCCAATCCACCTGCCTCTGACTTTGCCCAAGCAAGCTGTCAAGCTGCCTTCCTGTATAAGAAGGAGTTTTATGGCCAGATCTTACATATCTCTGTGCTTTGCCAAAAGGCTGGTGCCCCATGATGGCCACCCTGGAGGAGAGGCTCCAACTATGGCCTTCATTCCAGCTGGTGATCCCCATGCTGACCACAGCAACAGGAGTTTCTCCCAGTACAGAGTCTGGTGGCAAGAATATACCATGTTTTAATTTTAAAAGATTGAGAAATGGAATCCAGCACGTGGAGAAAAAGTTTCTGGAGAAGATACGTCTGTGGTCTGGGACCAATCAGATCCCTCTGTTTTGCTACCACTGTTCAAGTGGAGAACATGCCCTAAACCAGAATATATCCTCCCCCTTAGGTATAATACAGATGAAAACTTCAGGGACCAGATTCTCAGATGGTATAAATTGGCATAATTTCATTAACTGAACCAGCTAGATCCTAATCTCTGGTTGCTGCAAGCTGCATTTGGGATACTTCTTTTCCTACACTTTTCTGGATGACTACCATCCTTCTGCTTGACCATCATTATATTATGGTAACCACAGAACAGTGTTTTTTCTCCTAGACAGAATCTGACCACAAAACAAAGAGTTGTCAGAAGCCTCAGTAAATCAGCTGGTCCATCATCTCCTCTGCAGCAGGATTAGCTGTAGTTGCACTGTGGACTTGTTCTGTATCTTCAGATACCATAGCCTATTCTGGAGTTTTGGTTTTAATCGCTGGGCATATTTCATTCATAGCAAGACAAAAAGCAGAGGGAATCTGAACCTTTACAGGTGCAGAGCAGATTTAGAGGCAGCTGCTCTCCAAGACCTCACCTGGACATCAGAGTGGGATTGGTCTGGGAAATAGCAAGGAGCTCAAACTGCACACTGGGATCCACCAGAAGCCCTTTTTTGTGTTTATATAGGCAAGTGTAGCAAACTGGCTCTGGCTGCTGATGTCAGTGATATTCTGAAAGTCTGGAAGAAGTAGAAGATACTCTGTGTGGTTGGGCCAAGGGATTAGTTGGCTTTAACTGATGTGCATGGACTAAAGGACTCAACAGATCTGAAGCTGTGGGAAATTAATGATCACTCTCCTTCTGCATGCTGTAAGTTGATTGTTACTCCAGCTATCAAACAACTGTGTCTTAGCTCTCTCCAGACCAATTTTTTTTATCTGTGGTACTGTGTTCCTGACGGATTCATGCAATGATTTATCAAGCACAAAACTAGCCAAGTAACAGACTGAGATCTATGAAAGATGATTTCTTCAAGTAAAACCTACGAAACTGAATTACTGAATGCAAAGAGTCCTCCAGGGAGAGTGTTTCTGTGCAGGAGAAAATAATTGCCACTTTTCATTTGTTTTACCAACATTTTATCTTATGCTCAGCTGTAGTTTGAAAAGGCAAACCAATGCCAAGACACCAGAACAAGTATCTTGACTTTGCAGTAACACACCCACAGTTGAAAAATAAAATCTAGTGTGCTGACTGCATTGATGACACAGCCAAAAAAGAGAAGTCCTTCTTGCCAGTTGAACCACTACCATATGATTATTAATTTACTTTAAGTTCAGCAAATCATCCTCCAGTAATTACTAGCCTAATCTAATCTCACCTGCATTTTAACATCCAATTAAAAAGACATATACCACAATAAGCATAAAAAAATCAACCAACCTGCAGCAGCACCAAACACATAAACATGTCCACAAACCTGAATGGGGAATAACACCTGACAGAAGTTCTCAAGAAGATGATGTTATCTGTCATTTCTCTTGGAGCCTCCCTGTACCTTAAATCAAAGTAGAGCATGCATGAACTTTCTCCAACACACACAGAGGCACAAGTCATAACCAAAAAATTTCAGTCCATTTTCTCTGGAGGATCCACAGGGAGATGGTATCATATGTTTTTAACTGCTCTAAAGGCTTGGTAGAGATATTTCAGTGGACGTGCTATCCTTCAGGATTTCTTCAGCCCAAAGCTGGGCACAGCTAGTAAAGTACTGAGGCTTGCTGAGGTCCAGGATCAGGGCATTTGTAGAAGCACGTCCATGCTTGTGTGTGAAAAGGGAAGGCAAATAAAGCCATAAAACAATACTATGTGTTAAGACATCAATTATTTTTTCCAGCAATTACACAAAGTCTACACCTTTAATTAAAATTAAATTATTATAGCTCTAGACCTCTGACCCATGTCAGGAAAGACAGTCATCAGCTTCTCCGATAGGACAATGTCAGATAGCAGGTTTCTGTTCTCCAGGGGGTCAGTTGTAAGCTGAAGATCTCAGCTGAACCACCACTATGTGTTATTTGGAAAGCAGCATCCTCCTCACGTGGTGGTGTGGAAATGCAACAAGAATTACCACAGCAGCTCATAAAAAAGACCAGAACATAACTAGAAGGCCAGGTTCCTGTTCCTGTAAGGGGAGTGATGCAGTGATCCCATGCACTGAGCAAGGATTACAAGGCACAGCCTGAGATCCTGATCCTCTCATCTTTCCTGCACTTCTTTGCCTTCTTCAAGTTCACAGATTTCTCCCTAAGGAGACGCTTGGCTGAGCTGAGCATGACTTTTCCCCAAAAGGAAACCAAAGGAGAAGGCAGAGGTGACTGGCACCCCATTACAGGATAATTTAGTGACTGGTGAGCACTTGCCCACAAAGTGGAAGGCTACCTCTCAGTTCCCCCTCCCCAGCAGGATCACAATCCAGGCTTTCCTCTCCCCACTTATATATACCCTCAGGCTTTTTCTCTCTTCTTGCTCCAGATCTGCCTTCCTGTCTGGGCCCAGCTCTGCTTTTGCCAGCCCCAGTGCTGGTGGTTAGAGAACACAAATCATTAAGAAAACCATGGGTTTGAATGCCTTCAGGATGGAACAAGTATTGGATCCAGGTGCTTCCCAACACTAACCAAGAATGTCAGCCATTATGCTTGAGTGGCAAGCAGAAGTGCCACCAATAAGGGCCACACCCTAATGACAGCAGCTACAGTGCTTCGTGGTGATCTCAGAGACGTGTGTAGGGGCAAAACCAGGCTGTGAAATGGTGGACTTCAGGTTTCTTTGTGCTAAAAGTCTAGATGCTGAGGGAGTTTATGTGTGCCTACTTTCTCAGTGCAATCCATTCATTTCCTGCATGCCTAGGAAATACAGGTACTTTAGAGAATCACAGAATATACTGGGTTGGAAAGGACCCAAAAAGGTCATCAAGCCCGACTCATAACTGAATGGCCGGTACAGGGGTCAAACCCACAGTCTTTGTGTTATTAGCACCAGCAGCTGTGCTGAAGAGAATGCCTTTTGGATTGCTTTCTGGAGGTAAGGCACCTATATTTCACCAAAATCCAATTTCAAGCACTCTGGCTTTCACTGAAAATTGCTACTAAAACAGATACCCAAGAGTTTTGTGTCATAATAGCAACAGATAATCTTGGTTTATTGGGATAGGAATTAGAAATAGCATTAAGTGTAATTTTAAATGAACCCAAGCTAAATATGAAAAGACAAATATTGTCATTCTGCCAGAGTGCTTCCAATCATGTGTTATGTGCCTGATTTTAAGCATTGGACCTTAGGTTTTTAAAGACAAAGGTATATAGTGCCTCAGGAGAGTTCAGCAAATCTCTTTTTCTAAAAGATGTAACAACCTAATTTAGCCCTTGTGTAATTCTGCTGCTTTCAGTCCCAAGAGTTCGTTTTGTTTGCTGTGTGTTTCCAAGCCGGGAAAAGATTCAGGAGGCAATATGAAAAACGCCTCTCTGTGTCACAGCACCTTTCATGCTAAAGCCTAGGCACACACACAAGATCTGTGACATATTTGGTGTACTGTGGACCAGGGATCTGTATCTTTCAAGGCATCTCCTAAGATTAAGCCTCAAAACATTCTGCATGACCTTGGGAAAAGCACTTCATTTTTCTCTGACTGGGTCTATTATATAAATTAAACCCTGCCAGGGGGATGTTCCAGGGCATTGGAATTCAATCCTGTATAAACTGTTGACATAATCCTTGGCATCGGTTTCGTTGCAGCCAACTGGCAGTGTCCCAGCCAATTCCCCACACAGCTCAAGAGTCAGTGCAACTCGAGGCCATCCCCAGCAGATGGGAAGAAGGCAAGCCCCTCCACTTTGGAGGGAAACTCAGGGAACACAGCCTACACCATGCCAGCCTCTGCTCAACAGCGAGCCTGGACATGTTTTGTTGAAGAGTACAAACACATCTGATTCACCTAAAACAGGGATAATGTACCGTTTCCTTTACAGACCTGTGTGATTTAAGCATGCAACTACCATTATAGTTATTGCATACATATAGCTGGACTCCCCGTAAGATTATCTGAAAGCATTTGTAAATGAACTGTCTTTCCCCTCTCTGAGTACCAGGCAACAGCCGCCAGAAAATACATCCTATAGGAAATTCATGCTCACACCTACAGGTAATGCCTGCCAGAAAAGAAAAAGGGAGCAGCACAGTGGCCTATGGGGCAAAATTTCTAATTTCCTGCTTTGTAGGTTCAGGAGAAAAGATGTTTATGCATTGCTCTCCTCCCTGTGAGGCCCTGTCCATCTGCAGAGGCCCTTTGCCTTAGCTGATGCTCTCTTTCCCACCTGGCAATCTTGCCATGGCCACAGGAGCTATCTGTGCTTGTGTGATGGGTGCACTTTCAGCACTGCAACAGCTTTGAGCCAACCATCCTCTCTTCCAAAAAAGAGCTCAACTGAAGAGCAGTTGGTGTTGCTGCAGATCTGCTCTAAAGGGCAGTAAGCAATAACCTGCAACTAATGCAGAGGAATGGAAAAAAGGTAGAAGCAGAGAGAAAGCCCCCACCTCCTTCTAGATGAAGGCTTCCCTTCATCCCTGCCAAGTATTCTGGAGCTCTTCACCCTATTTGAGCCTGTCACTTGAAAACGTTTTACTTACTACTTTACTTACTAGATCCTACTGGATGCACAAACAATTGGTATCTCCTCCAAGTGCTTTGGACTTCAGTGGGTTAGGAGCTGAGTTCAAAATTCAAGTCATATTTCATCCACCATATTCCAGCCCTCAGTGAAAGGCAGTCATTTACGGGATGGGACGCTGGAGCTTTGTAACAGCTCCTACTGGCATTAATTACCAGCCTCCACAGTCAAGGGCTACCTTTTTGGCCAAATGGACACACAAATGGTTGCCAACACTAAGCCTCTTCTGTTTGCTCATCCTGAAGCAGGAGGCTCTGTCACTCTCCCACACTCTTCTGCCAAACAGAATCGAACAGGCTACTCCTGATTTAAATTTGTGCAACTTTATATGTAAGTAGTCTTGCTAATCAAAAACACACACATATATTTGATTAGTAATATAGGATAATATGGTGTGCAATACGATACTGACGCTTTCAAATAATCCTATTTTGGAAATGGGCCATTCTGAGACTTTTGTTCCCAGCAGCATACACACAGTTTCCTTCAGAGCTGTCAGCCTTCACCTTTATACACACTCTGTGTGCAGGTGTATTATAGTCCACAGCTGGAACTGTTTTTATTAAATACTTTATGTGTAAAAAACAACAAAAATTGAACAGATGATAATTATTATGGCAATTCTTTCTCTAAGATTATGGAAGAAACCAATCTCTGACAAAGGAAGACACTCATGTCTTGAGCCAGTAAACAGCTGTCTAAGTGTTCACTAGCCCATTTTACAGAGGGGTTGTGTTTGCAAGAGGTTTTCATCCTAAAATCATGCCCTCTGCATACATGATCCTGTAGCCTTCGTCATCTGCTGCTCTCTTGTCTCAGTTCTGAATGAAGGAATACAATTATTCTTGCACACTTTGATGGACCAACTTCCAAAGAAATCTTACAGCTGCATAGAAGACAGAATGGTTCGGCCAGTGGAGAATTGATGGACTGGCTGTAACAAGACTTATTCCATCACCATACCTCTCTCTCTTCTGATGGCAATATAGAAGTAAATAATGATCCTTAAAAAGCTGAGTTTGGCACTAGCTTTGTATAAAAAATGAGGATGCTTCATTGCTCTCAGAGATTTCTAAATTAGACGGATTATCAGCTACTAGGCTACATTTTTTAAGTGTTCTTTTGGCCAAGTGCCCCTGTAAACCATAATTAATTGTCCAAAACCCTCTTCTCCCCCCTATTCCCAAAGCTGAAACATGCAACAGCATTTGCAAATAGCTGCATTTTCCAGAAAGGCAGAAATAT
The DNA here is from genome assembly GCA_013400175.1 of Phainopepla nitens. Classification (NCBI taxonomy): domain Eukaryota; kingdom Metazoa; phylum Chordata; class Aves; order Passeriformes; family Bombycillidae; genus Phainopepla; species Phainopepla nitens. Next base: position 118,521 of record VXBQ01014700.1, on the reverse strand, counting down.
TCTCAGATTTAGCTATATGTTTGGCAACCTCTATCCCAGACATTCACAGGACTCCCACCTCACAAAATGAACTGCTTTTGACTGACAAAGCTTGAATTTTGACTCAGCCAAACCACAGCACAGGTACATAAAATCCGTGGCCAGTTGGCACTAGCTCAGTCCTGGAGTTGATGGTACCTGCCCTTCAGATTTTCCAAAGGAGAGTAACCCTTGCGTCACACTATTCAATGCCTCCTTTGTTCTGGTTTTAATCCTGTGTCCAGCCATGGGTTTATGTGACTCCTGAATTGCTGTCAGCAGGAAAGATGCCACTTGGTGCCATTTCCAGGAGATTCAGGACCTGCAGGCTCAAGCAAAAAGTCAAAAGCCACAATTACAGGAAAGTGAGTTATGCATAGAGCAGCAAAAATCAAGCATATGGGAGTAATGCCTATTATGCAGAGAAAAGGCGGTGAGATGAAGGCAACTATGTCGTTAAGATACACGAGAAAGAATGTAGGCGTATAGGCTGAAACCAACTCCACTTTTGCTTTTTAAAAAATTATGTGACACAAAACCGTATTTGGTTTCTTGCAGAAAAGGAGATATTTGGTCCAAATCATACTATTTTCAAGAGGCAAGAAGATTAAATGGTATCACTTGTTTTTAGTGGACCGGCTGTGGAAGAGGACGGTCCGGGGTGGCCGAATCGGCCCCGGCTGGGCGCTCAGGAGCTCCCGTGCTCCCAGGCGCAGCCATTTCCCACTCCTTCGCGGGGCTCAGCTCCCGGGATCCCGCCCTGCCGCCCGCGGAGCCCCGTGAGGCGGAGCCAGCGGNGGTCAGCGACGGCCGGGGCGCCGCAGGCTGGGGGAGCGGAGGGGCTGGCAACAACGGAGGGATAAAACGCACAGGATCGGGCCGCCAGGCTGCGGGCCGTCCGCATCTCTCCATGAGGAGCGCGCCTCTCGCCTGAGGCGAGCAGGACAGCTTTTACATAGAAATTGACATCTTCTCGGAAAATTTAGTAAAGGAAATGAAGAAAGCAAAAAATAAAAAGGGAAGGAATTTCAAAATCAGAAAGGCAGATCTACATCTGATGGGAAGAAAGAAGGACTTTTTTGCTCTCTGCTGGCTCTGTACCAGCCAGATGCATTCTGGTGTTATTTCACAGAATCATGCAGTCAATTGGACTGGAAAGGCCTCAGAGAACATCGAGTCCAGCCCATGACCAAACCACCACGTCCAGTCTTTCCTTAAACACCTCCAGGGACGGTAACCCACCACCTCCCTGGGCAGCCCGTTTCAGTGCCTGATCACCCTTTATGTGAAGAAATTCCTCCTCATGTCCAACCTGAACGTCCCCTGGCAGCTTCGGGTGATGTCCTCTTGTCGTGTCACTGGTTGTGTGGGAGAAGAGGCCAATCCCCATCTGGGTACAACCTCTGTTCAAGGAGTTCTAGAGCATGATAAGGTGCCCCCGAGCCTCCTCAGAGCTTGCACATACCATGTAGACAGAGGGCTGCTCCACCCCATTTCCCTGCCAAACTGCATCGCTTTGAAATTTCTTGTACCATTTGCCTGCCTCTGGCTGAATTTCAGCTTGAAATTTTCAGCTCGAAAAAATAGTTGTGCCAGGACCAGCACCGGTTAGGGGTGAAACACTTCTTCTTGCCCATGTTAAAATCACGTACAGTCATTTTGTACCATCAAACCCCACAAATTTGTGCAAACTAGAGTGAGTCCCTAGTTGGAGGCATGAATTTGGTAAGGAGACAAAGGAATGTAACTTTAGCCCAAATTATGAAAAATGTTGAAAGGTATAGAAAATGTTCTTCTCAGTAGAAAATTTTTAGCCTTTGGCAGCCAAAATCCCCTGGAGATGTATTAAATTCTAGCATAGGACCACGATGTATAAAGGTTACTTTCCCTTCCAGTGCTGCCTTTGGGTGCCGCAGGCTGCAGCTGGATGGTTGGGTGCCTTGAATCCCTCCATTTGGTGGTTTGTGTGCTCAACTACCCTTAGTGATGGTGATGAAAGTGGCCGCTCAGTGCCATCAGCTCAGGCACTGTCACACCCTCCACTCAAGCAGAGGTGCGTGTCATACCATAGATGTTTCAGCTGTGACCCGTGTCACCTATGTACCGTGACCCATACAGGTGTGGATATGAGGTCATGTGGTGGATTTGTTTTCCAATTTGGTCTCTAAAAACCTGGGCAGTTAAACATTCACAGAAGTTAACGTTAAGGTCACAAAGCCACATAAACCACTACAAAACACAGAGGCTTCCTGTGCAGCCATCATTCCAGCCCTTGTGCATCCGCATTACAGGGCATCTGAGCCTCAGACTTCTGGCTTTGGCTGGATGCGGTTCAGTCTGTGGCCCCTCTACATCACAGTGATGGAAGCCCTGGGGCATGTAGAGATCAGTGCTGTAGCAAGCCCGTATGAAACTGAAGAAACCAAGCCGAGGAGCCGCGCAGTTTAGTACTGTTCGGTGTCTGAGCACTGAGCTCAGGTGCAGCCAGACCGCAGTCCTGCCTTCCCATAGCCGCCTATGCCGTGCTTCCTCATGGGCGTGGCAGCCTCACCGTTCTTCATGGGCATGAGCAGGACAAGTAGTTTCGTGATCTCTGAGAGTTCGGATGTTTCGAACCTAAGGTGGACATTAAGAACCCAGCATTTCTGCTGTTAAAAAAGTGCACCTCCAAAATAAGAGAGACCACTAATTCATACAAACATGCCTTTTCAGTTTGCAATGAGCTCTGCTACTGAGAGCTCCGTGACTTGCAGGAGGACAAGGGCGTTCGGCTTTCATCGGGGAAAGCAGCTTTCACCCTCCACAAGCACACAGCAGTGCAGTCTTAGAACCGCGGGCCGTCGCACGCCGCTTCTCTCCCGCCGCGGAGTTAAGCCGGGCAGCCGCGGGCATTTCCCTCTCGCGGAGCCGCCGCAGCTCCTTCCCGCGCGGTCGGAGCCCAGCCCCTGCCGGGGGCTCGGCTGCGGCTGCCGGCGCGGCCGCCTTCCTGCCCTCCGGCCCCGCGCTCCGCAGGCTCAGGGCACTGCTGTCCGCATCCCACAGCTTCCGTCCGGCTGCGCTGCGGGCGGTTCTCTGGAGCACAACTACCCGGCGTGTAGTTGACAGCACGCTGCTTTCCTACGCGCAGCCGTGCTCTGCTGTCTCCGGCAAAAACTGACGAAAGACTCAGCCATTAGTTTTGAGGACTTGTGAAAAAATTTATGTCAGAAGAATCCTTCCTTTCTACATTTTGTTATATGCAGATAATGATGAGTTTGGGTTGTTTGTTTGAGGGTTTTTAATATATAATTTTGCTGTAGTTTTGGAGTTCCTTAAAGATGTATGGATATCAGACGTCGTTGCTATAGCTCAGTTGGGAAGTGCCCTATCTGGAGGGTCAGGGGAATCCCAACCTCTGGTTGCCCTGGTTTCTTTCAGCGAGGAGGGAATTCTGAGGCAAGGAAAATTACCAGCTCTTTGTCACTAGAAATCTCACACGTTTGGGAAGTGACTAAGCTGTGGTTTTGGGTAGACTGCCTTTTGTAGACGAACAGGAAGAAAAGAATCCTCAGTTTGTGGGACGTTAGAGATCAAAAATCTGAAAAAGGTAGCAGAGCTCAGGGCTGTCTGTAAGGGCCAATAGGGTGGAGAGAAGGCAGAAGCACTGCTTGTGTAGTTTTGACTTCTTGGATTTTTTTTTCCCATGAACACAGAAATTATTTCAAACCCTGAAACCCAAGTGTTTAGTAAACTGCAGGTCTTTCTTTATGTATCCAGTTGTGATACATATGAGAATATTGCTTGTATTCCATCAAATTAACTTGACTGTGGGAAGGCAGTTCAAATATGCTTCACAAGGCATGTAATGAAGGTCTTGATAGTCTATACCTAGAATAAAGCAGAAAATGCTGTCAATTGACCAGTTTCATTTCAGACAAATTCATAAAATCATGTTACCATGCAGTTCTCATGACAAATCAGTAACAGGCTGCGGAGAGACCTCCTGTGAGTTTCCATCTTGCCTATTCAATACCACAAGAAATTTCTCTGTGAGCATCTGGTGGGAAGACCATTCCACTGTAGCCTGAGATTACCTAGGTTTCAAGGCTTCCACAAGAAACTGCTGCTCCAGGATGTCCCATAGATCAGCTGTCTAAGCAGAGTGAGTCTTCCTGCTTTACTTCTATTTGCATTGATTTTCAAGAGTGCTTATATTTCTGCCAAGGCTCACTGGAAGGAAGGCCTGCAGGGCTTTAACCATCAGTTTGAACTGAATTTGTGCTGACTCTTGGACCCACAGGATATAATTTCTGGTCAGCAGTAGCCTTTGCTGCATGCCGGCACATTAAGTGATGGCTCTCTGTGTTTCTGAGAACTGTAGGTTATAATTTCTAGCAAAATCAACCATTTCTTTCTACTTTTCTACTATTCTACTGTTTTACCAAATGAATCAACAAATGATTGGAGTTCCAATGTCAAGCATTGCTGTACCTTGCCTAGAAGCCTGAACTGGCAGCAGTGAGGAACTTCCACCTGCCGGACTCACCTTTCCTTGTACTTCTGTTCTCACCTTTGGCTTGTCCAAATGTAGCACCCCTGGGGCAGGAGCTGACTTCTGCCATGTGTTTGTCCCACACCCAAATGATCCTGCTCCTTAAACAACAGGGCTTCTGATTCTTTAACACATTTTCATATTCCTGTGGGAACCCTCAAGTCCTACTGGGGTAGAGGTGCCACATTGCCAAATAGTGTGGTGGCTAAATTATGGACACAAAATTACAGGGTGACCCAGGCTTTGGGAAGAACACTCCTTACCCCAGGAGGTATGGGGTGTTCTTTCCAAATTTTTTGATTTCCTGGTTTGGCAGGATTCAGGTTTTTTAAAGATACAACAAGCTCAGTTAACAGGTTAAACCAAAATAAGGTCAAAATATACAGAAATTATAACTGGAAATAAAGGTTGGCAACTCTGAAATAAATACCAATTTTGACCTCTGATTTTCAAATAAAAGCAAGACATTGAATTCTACCTCTCTTCCCACCAGGGCAGCTAGCAAGAACCAGAAGAGCACATAATTCTGACTAGTTGTGCTCATGCATAGGTAGGAGCCAGACACTAAGCAATGTTCATAGCCCAGTGGGATGGAAGGAGCCTTCAGCTGGGACTTCAGGGTATTGCTACTATCAGATTAGAAGCAGCTCCATTCTGTCTCCACCATAAGTGATAAACAAGGCATGAAAGCAGGAAGGTAGAATTATGTCATTCTTGAGTGCACTATGCTCCTTTTAGTGGGCTGAAATTTGTTCTACTAGCTTTGGAAGTTAGCATGCAGGTATTTCACACTTTTGACTAACTATGAATTTATTGACTTCTCAGATGTCATGTGAAGGGCCTGCTCTCTGTCTTCTCTGTCTGTGACAGCCATATAGGCTTTGCCAAAAATACAGTCAAGACAAACACTTTGCTTTAGATGTAAGCTGCCCCGATTGTAACTCCTGCAAACTATTAACAGGCTTCAGTAAGTTTGAAAACCAGCATAAAACAGAGATTTCTCTGAATTTAAAACTTTGCTGTTTTTACAGTGTGTTATGTTTCTGGGCAGGAAATCTTGATTCGATGACAAATCAGTAGGATATTCAATACCCCCCTATAAAATGTTTATTGTTGGGCATGTATATCTAAGTGGACCTTTCTGTTGCTAAGTGAACATGATTAAAAGAATCTCCCATCTAAGAATCAATAAGGCAGCTGCAGAATGCAGAGAAGTTCCTTCCAATAAACAGTATGAGCATGAGAGCCATTCCTGTCAGGGCCTCAGATCCAGAGTTCCTCCGAGTATCTTCAGCATTTCCTGGTGTACAGACTTGAGCTTTAATTTAGTTCATCATTTTAAATGACAGAATTGTGATTAAAGCTATGCGTATCGTTTGCTTTCACAGTATAAACCAGAAGCTTGATCCTACCCTAACAAAGGCAGATCCTTAGTGGTTCTGGTATCACAGCAGTAACTAAGTGGCAGATATCAGATTATTTTTCTTAAATATGTGCTTTTACAATTTTTCAGAAGTATAAAATTTGCAGGTACATTTGCAAATTATGTGTGTGGCTCATTTGCACAAAACAATGTATCTTCTCATACTAGGTAATATATTTACATGATTCTATTACAACTATAGGGCTGTAGAAGGTTAGCTTTACAAATACCCTGTCCTCATTCATATCTTATACGGACATGCTAAAACATCTCCATTATGTAGTTTGCAAACATGCCATACTAGTGTATAAAATATAATTTAACTCCATGGTTAAATTATCTTACTATTCCACGAGCAGGAACCATGTGATCATCCTCACATTAAAATTAGCCTCTTTATACCACTTTTACATTCAAAAATATTTGCTCATTTATAGAAGCTGAAATAAGTTTTAGAGAGCCTTTTCAAAAGTATCCTTGGTTTCCATTTGCCAACCCATTATTGCAGAAAGCCTTTCCGTAAGCTGAGTGTCTCAGTAAGGAGACATGACAGAGCAGGCACACAGACGTGCCGAGTGAGTTCCTCCCAAAGCTGCGATGTCCTGCGGGACAGCCGGGCCTCCAGCAGCCACTGCGAGCGCCCAGCTCTGGGTGTTTTTCAGTCTGGGTGCCCCCGGGAGTCCCACGTTTGTTCAGTGTCTCGGGCCTTGCAGAAGCACGTTCGACTGAGGAGCAGATCCCCAATGGCCGTAACCCCTGGCTGCATGGTGGCTGTGTCACTGCTGTCCCGCAGCCTGTGTGCTGCTTACAGGAGGGCACCGATGACAGTGCATTTGGTCCTGTCACAGTCTCTTTTTATGTGTCTCAAACCCCCTGTAGAGCATGGCACATTAAGCAATCAGCTAAGCAAATTGGACCCTGGAGTGCAGTAGAGCATACTGCAGAGAAAGGCAGCAAGCTGCTGGGAAAGCTGCATGTGTGACCTTACACAGCACTTGCCCCTTAATGACTGGCTGAGGCCAGCGATGCTCTCAGGACAGCTGCACACTCACTTCTGGGGCACTGGTGCCAAGCCATTGGAATTCTGCCACTAATCTGTAACTAATGAACTCCCTCAGGAACCTCTCAGTTAGGTTTAACATTTTGCAAAATCTTTTATTCCCAACTGCACCGGTAAGGATGTGTAGCTGGTCTGGATCCACAAGACTTCACAGGACACACACTATACAGCCAAAGGTTAATAAAGCTGAGGTACAAACTTAAAACCACATTTGTTCTTTGAATAGTTCACCAGATAATATGTTTTTCCACCAAATTAGCAGCAGATGAATTATCAAGGTTCTGCTGGTTTGTCTGACGTGAAACCTGTTCTGCTTGAGAAAAGGAGGAACTTTCACACAAGGTAGAGAACATGCAGTTGGGGAGCACTGCTACCTCGCTGTTAGTCAGACAGAAGAATGCCCCGCTTCAGCACAAACTCCAGTTCAGCTAGAACACTCACCCTAACAGTCTCTGCCAGGTTCCCTAAATACTGTCTGTAAGAACAATCAGTAAGTAGAGGACCGGGTGCATTTAGTCTGCTGTGTGCTTTTAGAAAGCTCTTATGCTGCAATTAGTACCTGGACAAGGTAAGTTGTGACAATCCATTTCCTTGGCACCCAACAGGCACTAATGGCCAGGCAAAAGAGTATGTAGGTAGTTCTGTTCAGCTCCAAGCAAGCAAAAAACACTCTGCAAGCATAGGATGATGATAAAACCAATGGGAGTTTTGATGTTGACTTTGACCAGCACAAAAGCAAACCCTTTTCATTAGAGACTCCATGGTGAAATTAAATTGTCCTCCTGGCACTCCGGCTGTCCCTTGTGGGTAAAATCATGTGTGTTTTAGCCTCTGCCTAAGCCTAAAGCTTTAACTACAGTTTGCTTTTATTCTCTGATATAACTCCTGCCCCTAGGTACTTTGCCAGTAGCTTCCTTAGAGTTAAACATACCATCTTCAGCCTCACATTGGCAGGACTCCTCTCAAGGTTCATCAATAGAGAGGATTATATATTTGTAGAACATTACAGTGCTTTAGTAAGTGAACAAGTTAATAGCAGAAGGCAGTTTTGTATATAATGCTATCTCTACATGATCATTGTTTATCCTTTCAGAGGGAACCCACAGTATCTGTGGTAAATTCACACAACAAAGGAATAATTCCTTTCCAGCTCTGGCTACACCAGAAAATAAAGTGTGGCTGGCTGGAAAAAAAGGTAGAGATACAGGATAGAGATACTTCACCATAAGTGAAGTGGTCAAGAAGCTAACAGCAGGTTTAGTGTGCGCAGACTGAGAGAAGAAATAAATTTATCTGCATCAAGGGTTTTGAAGAATTGATGTATAAAATACAGATTTTAAAATTTAGGGGTGCTGCAACCTGACAGCAGAACAGTAAGCACTACACCCCTGCTACTAGAAACACAGAGATTTTCTTGGCAGAGAATTATCAGTCTTTCTACAATCATGAGCAAGCCTTAGAACAAATTTTGAAGGAAAGAATAATTAAGATCTAAACATAAGTAAAAAAATTATGTAGATAAAATGATTAGGGCAAACTCAGCTGGTATCTCTCATTGATTTCCCTGGCATAACTTTTTTACCTGGATGCTAAACTGTTAAGCTGACTTGCTAAACCAGGTTGATTTGATCACTTGCAATGATTCTTGTCTTGGACTGGACAGATACCTTTAGAATTGGGTGGCAAAGTGAATAAGGAGCCACCACAAGACAACTTGGTCAAGGAGTTTCTGGGTGGGACGGAGAATAATATTGCCATCGCCCAAGGTGTTGTGCCTGATAATCTTAAAGATTTTCATTTATTACTATTGCACAGGTGAGAAAGTTCTGAAGTCTTGTCAGTATGAAAGAGGGATGGAATTTTAAAAGCACTGCATACCACTGGTGCCTAAAGCAGTGCAAATAAGGTGGCTCTTTTTTTGGCAGAATACAAGGCATATATGAAAGTAGGAGCTATTTGGAGGTTAGATGTCAAAAGCAAACAGTTAATTAGGTTTCTTTGTTAGTGATACAGAAAAAAATTCACTTCTGGAAGTTCAGTCTTACTACTTGAGAAAATTTATCTGGCATGAATCTCCTGTGGGAGGTGTCTCATGCACTCAAGAAGTAGATGTGAAACCTACTGTTCGTCAGCTAAAGCTGTGTCAGATTAGTCTGACCTTCAGAAGAGGATCTGCTCCAAAAAGGCCACCCATAGCTCTGAGAGGGCTGCAGCGAGGAAGGAATGAGGGTAGTGATTGATCATATCATGACAGTGATGGGATGGTTGTGAAAAAGGCAGATAGATACTTTATGTATCCCAAAAGGTTTTTCTAAAGCAGAGTACTGACTTATTCCCAGGCATATATAACCAGAACTCATCAGTGTGAGTTCAAGAGACCTGTACTCAAGGAGGAACAACTCGAGACTGCACTACGGGCAGAGAAAGCTGCAACCATCAATGGGAGAATGGAAAATACATTTATTAAAAGTGCCTAAAAAACTGAGCTTGTTTCCCCTCACAGAGTGAGGAAGGTTGAGGGGGCCTGTGTCACCTTTTTAAATGTATCATAGCAAAGGAAGAGCTTTTAAAAAGGATCATAGTCTGGTTAAGAATAAATTTTAACTCAAAATACAAAGTTCTGAAACTATCAGAGTTTGGGGTATTGTACAATGACCATCTTGAAAATATTGCTTGATATGTTTGTAATCAGGGGTTTTTTGGTTTGGGTTTTTCAGTTTGGGTTTTTCTCTGAGATAAATATAGTGAAAGGTCCTACAGAAACAAGAATGTTTCACTATTATTAAGGCCCTTATAATGAGATCTTCCTATCTCCTCTTTATTTCTGGTTCAGGCTTCAATATTGTACCTTCTTGAGCATGTTCTCAGTATCAGCCTATTAAAGAAGTTTTAGTTGTAAAGGTTATTTTCTGATAATGGATGAGTCTTGCTGAGCTGCTAGTCTTGCCTGAGAAATATTTACAAGCAGAAACTCCTGTGCCCAAGAGGCAGGATGTCAGGGGAGTTTTGATGCTCAGTATACATAAATAGCAGGGTGACATTAGACATTAGGAATCCTTGGTAGGCAGTAAACTGGTACTTGTCTGTCACAAGTTACCCTAACATCCAACAGTTGCTTTACAAGTCAGTCTGTGTTGGAAGCTGAATGAGTGAATGATGCTTCTGGACTGTTTGCAAACATGCTGACTTGTGGTCATGACTAAGAATCAGCCCCACTAGTTTGGGTTCTGTGTGTAAGAAGTACTTCATTTTGTGCTGGAAATTCTACAGTTTCCTCAGGTAGAAATTTGCAAGTGCAAATAAAGTGGAGGGAAGAACAGGAGCCTATTAAAATTTTAATTTGAAGAATTGCAACCCAGTTCTTTTCACAAGCTTTTAAAGATCTTCATTTCAGCGATACAGGTGTTACCTAATGTTTGATTAAAATCTAACATACAGACAGATTAGGGTTGTGAACTCAAAGTGGTTGCCACAGATCAGGATTGTCTTCTCCTGAAAATACATTCCAGTTGGTCCTCTCTCCTAGTACAGGGTAAGTCAAGAATTTGCAAAGATAAAAAAGATGGAGGCAGACTCTTTTTGAGAACCCTTTCTTTGAAAGGAAGGGTGAACTGGATGAGATGCAACAGAAAAATCACTCAGTTCACCCTTGGTTTCCCATTACCCTGTTCCAAAGGATCACAGAGACATGGGCAAGTGTATCTTGCCACTGGTAGGATGAACGCCTGCAGGCTGGGTCCTGTAAGAGGGATGCCAGAATGCTATTTACATTGCAATTTTTGGTCTGACTCTGTGAGAAGGAGAGGATGTAATAGAGTTTTGGACCATGACGCCATCTAATGGCTGGGCTCTCAAGTTTTCCAGTGGTATTCTTGATGATACTGGTGTTGATGCAAACATCTTCGGGTACGTGTTGGTGGCATGGTGACAGAACTTGTCCTCTGACCAGTTTTGAAGGCCTAAAGTGGAGTTTGCAGAATACTTTTATCCTCTCTGCACCATCATTTTCTCTACAGAAATGTAAAACCTTCTTCCTGTTACATGCTTGTGGGATTCATAGAAACTCAGATATGCTCCTTCTCCTCCTTATGCAAGTCAGACTCGGCTCTTACTCATGCAAGGAGGACTGAAAAGTGTTGTCTGTCAACTTTCTGTTTCTCTTTGTATGGCTTAATGAGTGCTGTGGTAGTGCAGGTTGCTCAGAATTGCTGTTGGGGGCATTGTGAGAATGCAGTGAACTTTTGCAGTTTTCCTAGAAAGTAGGACAGGAGCAAAGAGGCAGCAAGGAGCAGCTCTGTGAGGCAGTAAAGAGGTGTGAGACTCCTCTGCGGGGGCTCTTCCTCACTGACTCATCTGAGAGCTGCACTCCCACTTTTCATTTGAAAATGAACCTCTACCCCTCCCTTGAGTGTAGTTGTCCCTTAGAGTGTTGGTGTCACCTTTACATCTCTTTCTCTCACAAGCATGTGTGGGTGGTGCTAGCTTTGCGCATGAAAACACTGGCTAGTGCTCAGCCTTGCTCTTTTGTTCTGGTAGTGGTCACCATTGGATACACTTTATTTTATAGTGTCAAAAATATTTCCATCGTGGCAAACACAGGGATGGAGACTGCTGGGAGGTGAGGCGCTCCTCCTAGCGCACAGCGGATAACACCAGCCAGCAGAGACACAGGGGGAAGGTCTCTGCTCTGGAGTTCTAGCACCTGCCTTGCTTTTTAAACATCCATGAGACAGTCTTGCATTATGTGTGAAATGAATCCATCAAAAATGATGACAGGAGAACATGGATCAAACTGCCAGATGGAGGAAAGGCATACTTACAAGGCTCCTCGCTAATCATACCGAATGTTTCAGATGGCAGCACAGTGACTCACAGAAGGGAGCTGCTCTTCTTCTGTCCTCCGTGCAGGTGTACTGATGGTGACAGCATATTGCCACCCCATGTGGGTGGCAGCTCTGAAACATGAAAGGAAGGAGTAAAAAGACCTGGAAATTTGAATTCTATAATTACTTACCCTCAGGTCAACTCAGTCCTTCAAGCTTTCCACTGTCTTCCTCATGAGTGAAACAAACATTCTGATTCCACAGCTGAATGTGATGGCCAAGTCACAGCTAGTGCCAAGTCTGGCACTATACAGAGTCAATGGCCTGACTCCTAAATGCTGACTGCAGGCACATCCTTAGAGGGAATGGCCTTTCAGGGATGTGACAGATGTGACCTCACAGTCACCTTCCAGCCATGGGCTCCTGCTGCCCATGAGATCCACGTAAAGCATCAGCTTGTATGGAAAATCACTCTATGAAAAGCCAGTGTCCATAAAGGAGACAGAGGAGTCCTGCAACTTTCTTGGAATAAAGGGAGAGAGTCTTCTGGGGCATACGCCCACAGGGTTTTCTCTCTCCAGGTTTTGGAGGGCACAGCCTCCTTTTATCCCAAACTCCAGCTGCATGTTGCCCTCTTCCTTTCCCAAATTGGCTGAGGCACTAGGAAGGTACAGCCTTCCCAAACTGCCTGCCACATATTCCCCCCTTGAACCTGCCATTTCCCCTCAAAGTTCAGAAACTCAGGCTTATGCAGACCTATTTGCCTATTTCAGGAGTCAAACTATCCGAGTTCTGTAACAAACCTGTGGCTTGAAGTTGGTAGAGATGTTAAGACCCATTTCAAAGGTGTTAACACCCTTACCCTCACCAAACATGGAATTGTTTGTAAAGACATGAGCACACATCTTTCCTATCAAAATCATGTAAACTTGTAATCTCTTGGAAAGTTCCTGAATGGTGCTTAGCCTTTATAGATCAAATCCTTTACAAAGATTAGAAGCAGTGAGGTAAGGCATCTCTAGAATCACAAAATCTTGCTTCTTAACCCAAGGCCATTTGCTGTTAGAATGGGCACACAGGGAGCAGGAAACAAAACTCAGCCCATCATTCCTGCACAAACAGGATGCAGCAGCGACACGCCAGAAAGGTTTCACAACATCTCACCTGAAAAATGAGTCAACAGATCAGCATTTTGAGGAGCGAGTAGAAATTTTCTGTTCCCAGTACAACAGCACTAAGCAAGACTGAAAACTGATGTTTTCTATTATTGTGGAAATGCAGTCTAGTCTGCAACATCCAGGATGGAGTCAGGCTGATTTCAGCATTACAGTCAGAGCTGACCTAATCAATGATAGTTTAATATCCTTCTCAGTTGCTGTTGTCATGGCTGCTGCTTCATCTTAGCAAGCACATCACAGCCTAGTCCATCTTACCCTAGTATGGTTTCCTCAAGGATGAGTCCCTTTCAGACATACCCACTGCAAAAAGTGGTGTCCCGTGTAAAGACCAAGATCAGGGTTGCATTATCCAGCATGAAAAATACACAGAAACTCAGTGGTAATTGGAGAGCTATTTCTGTCCACAAATGTTTCATGGGTGGTTTTGGGTATTTTTTCTAAACTGTAAAAATAGAAGGCATGATGCTGAAGAAAGACATGCTTCTTTTAGGCACTGGAGAAATTGTGCAGCAAAAATTAGCCTTTATGCAGATTAATCCTTAAGTAGGGAGGCATGGGTCTCTTTTAACACTGCTTGACTTTTCCACAAGAGGTTTTATATTTATAAGTGATTGTTCCTGCTCACACAGAAAACTTCTCTCTTCATCTGCTTCCCAGGAGATTTCTGAACTTGTCATCAACCTGATATCCCAGTCAGAGGAACACTTCCCCACTGTGCAATGAAAATTTATCATCTCATCCTTCAGCGTGTCTCAACAACTCAGAGATTATTAACTCATCTTTCAAGTGATTAATACTTCTGGGTGTTTGAGAGGCATAACTCTGGTACTTGTGAGGTGCTGAGAGGCCACAGAAAAGAAGAAAGAAAGGGAATGCAAAGCATGACAGTTTGGATAGAGGGGCAGACTAACCCTGCTGTAGTTCAAGTCCTGTACGCACTCCCCCTGGGTCCCGTTTTAACTGGCCTCTGTAGCCCCTGCAACATAAGCAGCAAACAGCCCCTTTTAATCTCCTTCCTTTGTATGACAATCCAGATCTTTGGATTCTCAAGGGAGTACATCTGAGAAGAAGTCATTTCACTTAGAGCTGCCTAATTATAGCTACGTTGACAGCCACAGTTGTAACTCCTCTGCTAAGAGATTTTTAGTATTCATGGGTAGGCACCTCATTGGTCGTTGCAGAGTACCTGTCAGTCATGATAATTACTAATTTGTTTTAACTTGCCTCAGAAGCATTCCTAGAATTTATGGCTGTGCTGTGAGTTGATACAAGCCTTGTTATTCCAGCTTTGCCTTCTACTATGACAGAGGTATGGCAGAAATGCAACATGTATAGTCATCATGGCCTGTCTATAAGTGATTCACTAAGAAAATGCATGACCCCAATATGTGTATACATGTTTCCACCATGTACAACACGCAGCAGCACCTTACTATGAAATCACTCCTAGGATTGCTTTTGTGGCTCCGCCTGCATTTTGAACAAACACACTGATAGGTGTGTGTATATCATTTTCCAGAAAATCTGGGCTGTCTGTCCTTGCACATATAACTAAGGCAGCTAATAGGGCTGCTGCATTCAAATAGAGTCAGGTCAAGCAAAGAAGAGCAAGGCAGGACAAAGGATAAAGATTATTTCACAGCCAGGCAGGAATGGCTCCAGTGCTTTTGTCCAAAAGCTCTCATATCTTGCTCCTAAACTGACCCTGACAGCCTTGCAGAAAGCAAAGTTGCTTCAGAAGATTGTCATGCCCCCTGTTACAGCAGGGGATGTCCACAACACTGCTTTAATGGAATGCAGTGGTACCAGTAAAGAGCACCCAGATCATGTAAAACACACGGCAAGAGTAGCATAAATACAGAAATCTCTGCTATAATAAAAGGCTAATGTTCTAACCATAAAGCTGGAAATTAAGCAATATTTTCCTTTCCCCCTACCACATACTGCATGGCAAGCCTAGACCACGCTTCACCCCAGCCTGCACACCAAGACTTCTCCACAGCATGTCCCTGCCATTGGCCAACAAACCACCCTAGCAACTCTGATGCCTGTGAACTGCTCCCCCACAAGCCTCCCTCTCCACTTCCCACCCAGCTTTCTGCCTCCCACATATATTGAGTGGCTTTCTGAGCCATGATGAGCATGGAAGAAGCTTTCCAGCTTGGCCCAGTAGAGCTCTTTCCCCATTTTATCTCTAATTTCTGCATTCCTGTAGTGCTGAGCCATGGCTGTCAGCCTGGAAAGTGCAGTCTCTGTGAACTTGTCTGAATGTCCCATGCATGGCAGAGGAAGGGGATTTACATGCAACACCTCAGCTCTGTTGTGCCACTGGTCTCAGGAGAGTTCCCCAAGCATGTATCATAAGTTGCTCTAAGTGAGCTGGAGTTGTGGTTTCTTCAGCTCGGATGCCTGTTACCTCTGTGTCCATCCTGACCAGAGGCAGTTTCCTTGCACACCTTGCTCCAAGTCCTGAGCTTTTGGAAGGCATCTGTGTTTAGTCATAGCAATTCCAACAAGGGTATAATGACATTGTTCTCAAAGCTGAGCAGGGAGGGGTCCCTGGCAGGTACTAAGCATGTAGGCTACTTCGGTAGTGTCATTCTGCCCAGATCAAGATTTTCCTCTGCCAGCACCAGCCCTTTGGAGGAACACCTGGGCCATAACCCCCATGGAGACCAGTCCCAAAGTCTGAAGCATGGTAGCCAGTAAGAATTTCAGAGTTTAGAAGAGGTTCACTCACTGTGTCATATTACAGATATGCTATTAATTATTTTGAGTGGGTATTGAAGCAGTAACACTCTTTGTGTTACCTGCAGGAGAAGGCTGCTCCAGCAGCACCACTCTGGCTTTTGATGCTATTGTTTTAACTCAAAGACCCATCATACAATCAGTTCTGCTACTGGTCCTTGAATCCAAAGAATTTCCCTTCCATCAAACAGAAAGTTTAATTTGATGAACAGACAGACGTTTCAAAATGTGACCTTTCCCAAGGTGAAGTACTCAGTGAATATATTATTTATTGGTTTTCAATTTTTCCACAGGCAGAAATGTCTATTCTGTCAGGGAGGTTAAACAAGAAGATGTTTAAAAATTCATTTAAGTGCAAATGCAGTCCTTACTAGTGTAGTAATTCTTTCTCTTAACTACACATTTAAGAGCAAGATGTGCTTATACAGGAGGATAAATGATAGCTTGTCTGAGGCAGGACTGACAGCTGGTAGATATCCACTGCTGGCTGCAGGTGCAGCTTAAATTGTCTCCAGCCCTTTCCTTGGGCTCACTTGCAATCCATCTGCTCTCTGAAATTGGACTGTCCTTTAAGTGTGGAGTACCTCGGCTTGTCTCAGCAGCTCAAGTTCTTTGGAGGGGACAGCACTGAGGTGCTCAGAGCAGCTCCAGCCACACCACCTGACCTTGCAGAGCTCTCATTAGGTGGGCCAGAGCCTTGTGGAGGGGTGGAGTGAAGAAAAGGCTCTTCATTTTGGAAACATTGCTCTTCTCTCCCTCTGGGGTGGGAGCAGAGGTCACCCTGGAAGTCACAGGCAGGCTTGTCTCTTCTGGCTTCTAAGCATCTTGATAATTGAGTGTGACTAATTCCCAAGATTCTCTTTTCTTTCAGGCCAGTGTAGCTTAAATTTTTCCAGGTTAGTTAAATAATATTTCCAACAGATGCAAGCAAAAACCCCACTAGTGGATTATGGCAAAGTAGAACAATTTGCTGAGAAATTAGTTCATTTGATTGGAAGTAGTACATTATATGCGGTAGTGAATCCTTTAGAACTAGAAAAATGCATGAATAATGTAAATAAGAGCAGCATTCTGTACTCATCTTTCTGGGAAAATAAATCCTGACAGCTTGTTGGATTTGCCTCTTCTGGCTATTTATGATGATGACTTAGGAACTCTTCCTGATTGAGTGTTCAGTCAAGTAAAAAGGAAGAATAAAACCAGCATAGGCTCTTATATGTTCTGTTAGAAAAACTGACAGTGCCTAGCCCTAACACAATGTGTTATTCTCCTGTGCCAAACTGGGGTTGGGCCCCAACACAGGCTTTGTTCCCAAGCTCTGGCTGCTGACACCATGCTCCAATTTACACTGTGTAACACAGAATCATTAACATATGTTGAGCAAGTTTAAATTCCTTCATAATCAGGAGTAATCAGTAACACAGGATAAAAATAGTGAGTAAAAACTGCAGCCCAAGTGGTAAAAATAGCTTGACTGAAGCAGTGAAGATGGAAAAGAGCAGAGCTTGTGGCTGCAAGGCCAGGACCTCAGAGTCCTCCTCTTCCTCTGCCTCCCATGTGTGCATTTATAGTCTCAGCACAAGGTGCCATTAATACTCCATGGACCATGAAATGGGGGTTTCTGCACCAAGGAAAGGATTTTTCTGTAAGCTCTCTAGACCCTAGAAGAAAGGGCAGGTTTGATAGTGTTTGCATAGCAGGCATCACAGCCCAGCTGCCCATCTCGCTTTTGGCCCCCAGCAGAGTCCCTGCATGAGCAGCCAGACTCTGAGTCTGACCAGCCCAGCACATCTTTTTCACACCCACATCACCTCCTTATCCCTTGGTGAGAGCCACCCTGGTGCACGCTGGCAGGTGGGTGATCCCAGGTGCTGCACCAGGGAGCAGTGAGCCCCTCCAGGGGCCTGCAGCACAGCAGCCAGCACGACAGGGTCAGCACTCACAGTCCTGGTGCAGCACTCCTCTCCCTCGAAACCCCCTCAGATGAATCTCAAGCACTCTGAGCATGAAGCACTGTTCCCTGGCACTCCCACAGCCCACTGCAAAGTCCTCATCTCGCCACTGCAGAAATCTGGTGGCACTGTCACATCCTGCTCTTTGGGCACATCAGTCTTTGGGAGCTGCAGGGGCTGCAGAGGGCAGATCCCTCAGGGCACAGGAAGGAGTGCCTAGTTCTGTGTCTGCACTGCAAGTGAAACATGGTTAGAAGGGTGTGGAAGACATAGGGACTTCCAGTCCTTTCCAATTCTTTCCCACATTCTTAGCCTGGGTGTGTAGAAAACGAAGAAATTAAGCAGCTTGCTCTGCTATTTTTCCTCTCCTGTGACCCAGGCGACAGTGAGTAAGTGTAGTGCCCATGATATACTCTTATTACCATAGTAACTCAGCCAGGAGCTGATGATTGCACAAGTAGATGCCAAAAGGGAAAGACTGTCTAAGGAATAAATCAGCTCTCTGCTAAATGGGTGCATCGTCCCTATCTGCACTTGATGCACCTTAGAAGGCAGTGAGATTCCTCTAGCACACAGTGAGAGCAAATTACACCTTAGGTCTAAGTCTGTGCTTGCAAAGCAATCTTCCTGAAGGATCTAACATTTTACATCTAAACAAAACATCACCCACCCCTTATTAGAATGATTTTCAGCAAGGGTCTGCAATGCCCTCTGCATTGCTCCTATTTCCTTTGAAGAAAGGACACTGGGTGCACCTCCAACTGTGCCACCTGTGAGGGCACAGGCCTGTCTGCAGTTCTCCATAACAGCAGCTGCTCCATGCAAAGAGGAGGCCAGCATTAACATTTCAGCTTAGTGAGAGCAGCTGGAGCCCCCAGGCACAGGATGCCCTTGGCAACGAAGTGTCTTAATCTTTGGAATCTGCTCTAGCTCTGGTGCTCTGGGATGAGAAGGCCTTAGAAGGGACTGTGGCGATGAGACAGCCCCTTGCTCCAGGCTATACCATCTACCTGAAAACCTCACAACAGCAGCTGGTGTTTCATGTTCTTGGCATCACAGTGTTCCATGGGGTCTGAAATCACTGTGGCACCCAAGCAGGTAAGGACTGAAACGCAAAGAAGTCAGCCAGGTGCCAAGGCCATCAAAGGGACATGTAGCAGGGCAAGGAGTTGAAAGCTCATGTCTCAGGTGAATATAGTATGAGTCCATAGGTGATCTCAGAGTCACACATCCTTTTCTAAAACAATTAAGATGAAAGAGGGCTACTTCAAGTACATGGAGTTTTCTTCATATTTTCTTCTTAGTTTTGCCTTTTGGGTAGTAATCCTTGGACCAGCATTAAAACTGCTGGTCTAACATTCACCACTGTTATTCAGGGCCATAACATTTCTGCTTAGGATCCAAGAGTGAGAGGGACACAGAGGGGCAGGATTAGACCGTTTTGGCAGTCATGGACACCACAACTCTGTGAAGGCAACATCAGATAGTGACCACCCTTCAAACTCCATCCTTCCCAACAGCCCAGGATACCTCCTCTGATAAGACTGGAAAAAACATGTCCATCACTGACCTTGCATTAGGGTGGGAAGTAGCAAAGTCCTGCCACACAATCCTGCCTACATGGATAAAAATGCTTCATGAATATTTTCATAACCTTTCCACCAAGTGCTGTTAACAGGTACGAGGGCAAGGCTCAAATATTCAAGGTTTTCATGTAAAGTTTCTGGTCAGCAATAGCTGAAGCTCCTCTCTACCCCTTCTTAGAAACCTGCAAAAGGAAAACCTTCTCTTGAGTCTTGAAACTGCACTAAAACCAAAAATATCTATATTGTGGAGGAGAACTGCTGCGTTCATTTGGGAACACACAGAACATAACTCATGTAGATGAGCTATATATATATTTATATGTGTGTGTGTGTGCGCGCGCGCGTGTATCTGCCTATTTGTGCAGATAAATCCTGAGAGATCTCTCCCCTGCTGCTGTGGATAATAAACCTTTGTCCTCTCAGGGCATGAGGTGGCAAGGCTACCTGGGCTCCTGTCCCCATCTCACACTTTTCTTTGTCTTTGGCCCATAAAGGCACCTGCTGATATTAACAACATATTTGAGCAGAACATCCAAAATGCTTCACTAGGAGGCCAGAAGCAAGTATAAAGAATCCTGTCACTGGGTCTTCCTGAGCTTTACCAGCAGAGAGCAACAGGTGATCATGCTGCTGGCCCATTGTTTCAGGGCTGATACTGGAGCCAGGGACATGCCACAGGGCCAGGCTGGGTCTCAGCACACACAGGGCAGACACAGACTTCCTGGATGGCTTCTCCTGCTTCTAGTGCTAGCCACTCATGAAAACCAGAGCCCAAAGGCATTCCAGTCACTGGGGCTCTGGAGAGCTCTGCCAGGGCAGAGGCTTGTTTCAGCGGGGTTGCTTGAGGGAACCCACAAAACATCCCCCAAAGCATGGACCACGGCTGCAGAAGGCACATGACTGATGGTCACACTGAGTGTTGTCATAAATGTCTCCACAAATCTCAGTGACAGTTGCAGGGGACTATTAGCATTTGATCTTCCTTGGCTCACACCTGTGTTTCTGGGTAGCACACACCACTTGCATGCCAAAGCCTGACAGAGTGCCCACCACCCAAAACGTACCAAGCAGAGTATGTAAGTCGCAGGTTAATTGAACTCAGATGAACAAAGACACAAAACTTTTGACTGAGTGCACACATCATGGAAATAGAGAGAAATAGCAAATAGCATCAGTCTGGTCTGTGCTCAAGTTGAATGAGCTCATAAGGAAGACCTCTGTTTCATTTACCTCCCTCTTTAACAGATACAACCCTCTTGCCTTTCTCCTGGAACTTAAGGATTTTATTGGGTTTGGTTTTTTTTTTTGGGGTTTTTTTTTTTTTTTTTTTTTACGTTTCCTGAATCTTGAAGGAGTTCACCTCCACTACACAGCAAGGAGGATTCGTTTCATACAGATCACCAACAAAATCTGAGCCTGCACATCTTACACAGTTCCTACCTGGATGAAAAACATCATCTCTGAGTCCTTGTTGCTGGGTTTTTAAACTCAGTGGTGAGCCATTGAGCAGTCAGGAGGTGTTGGCAGGGGAGAGCCGACACTTCTGATAGCCACTGCTGCTTTCATAGCAAAATCTGAGGGGAAAACAGGCAAGTAAGTAAAAGATAGTAAATGTGGCAGTGAAGAGGACTCTTGTCCTCTGGCAATACACCTCCCATAATGGGACATCCAGCCAAAACCAGACTTGGACGACTTACTTACAAAGCTAATGCATTACAAAGCTAATGCATTGTTTTACCTACACTTCTCTTGAGATACTCATGCAAAAGTACTTGGGAGAATGCCTTTAATTTTAAGACTTATGTATGAAAGTCTTGTTGCAAGGAAGAACCTTGTGGCAAGGCTTACTGGCCAGCTCATACCTCCATTCCCACTGGGTCCAACACCAATAGGCGTTGAGTCTGTCCAAATCCCCAGAGCACCTGCCCCTCTTTCTCTGCTAAAATCTATTTACAACCGGACAAACCAAAAGGTGATACATGCCAGTCCCAAGCTTGTTTCTAAAATACTAAGGGAAACAGAAAACGGGGTCAGAGACAATGTCAGAGCTTTGTATGTGAGAGCCTGCACTTAAGGAATCATACTGGAAAGAGTTCAGGGCAGAGGAAGGATGAAAAGGATAAGAAAGTGGAGATAAAAGTCAGTGGAGCAGCTGGAGTGTGTGCTACAGCTGGGGGAGACTCTGCAGCTAATGATGAGATGACAGTGTGAGAAAAGATTTGAAAGTGGAAGACAAACTGGGAAGCCAGATGAAAAGCTGGAAAAGGTAGGTGCTGAAGTGTATGTGTGATCATGGAAAATAGTGTGGAGAGAGAATTAAAGTGGGAACAGCAGAACAGAAAGGTCTTCTGAAAGAAGAAGAGACATCTGTCGTCTGCCCTACCAGGCTCAAAGGAAAGCAAAAGGAGTCAGTGGCATCTCAGCCCTCTCTGCAGCAGGTGGCTTGCAGGCTCCCTCCCACCAAAGCTCTGGGGAGTCACAATTAAATGCAATGAAGTGGAATAAGATAGGCTGGAGCATTGTAGCATGGCATTGTGTGAAGTCTGGAAGGTAGTTTCTAATTCCACCTGGAATTTGTTCCTCTGATCTGCAAGGAAAATTGTGTTCACAGACCTGCTAAGAGCCCAAAAATAAAAAAGTTCAAGTTTCCTATATGGTGGCAAAACATTGACTTCGGTAGCAGCAGGGGAAGGAGCTGTGGGTGGCCAAAGCCCTGAGACAGATCAAGTGTAAGCCTCCAGCAGCCCTCGACCTTGCCCCCTTGGGGCTGTAGGGATCCCAGGAGCAATTCTGTCAGGGTAATGTTCTTAGGATTCACCATTCGTTCTCGAGCGTGAAGACTTTGTCATCTCTCCACAGCTGTCTACAGGCTGTTTTCTGAGGAACAGAGGGCACTGAGGCATTGTGTATACTTTGTTTTCAGCAAGGCCATCTTAGTCTCAGGTGTGTGGAACTGGATATTTAAGCACCCACACCCTGTCCTTGCACTAATTGTCAGCCCAGTTGGTTATGCTCTGCTCGCTGCTCCAGCCCCACATGAGAGGGAAACCCAGCTCCTGAGGTCTCTCCTTGCACAGGGGTAACAAAGATGCCTGCCTCCAGTCCATGCACTGGCATCTGCAAAGGGCCTGTTTCCATTAAAACCAACAGCAACCTGCCTTTGGGACAGACTCTGAGCTTCCTTATTCCCATCTCAAATGACGATGGGAGCAGGAGAGGTGTGAGCCAAACACAACTGGGCCTACATCTCTTCTTTCAGGCTCCGTAGCTCTGCAAGCCTGGGTCACTGGTGTGGACACCAGGTACCCACCAGAGCCACTCTATCACTCCTGTCTTCAGAGGGACAGAAGAGAGAAAATATAATGAAAAGTTTGTCAGTTGAGGTAAGGACAGGGAGAGATCATTCAGCAGTTATTGCCGTGCACAAACAGACTCAACTTGGAGAAATTAATTGAATTTATTACCAATCATATCAGAGTAGTATGAGAATTAAACCCAAATCTTAAAAACACATTCCCCCCACTAATTAATTGAATCTGGGCTTAACTTTATTCCTGACACTCTACCTTCTGTCAGGTAGACAGTGCAGGGGAACATGGAATGGGGGTTATGGTCAACTCATCCCCCACTGTTTCTACCATTGCCCCCTGCTCCAGCGTGGGGTCCTTCCCATGAGAAACGCTTTTCCATGAACTTCTCCAATGTGAGTTGTTCTCTGTAGTTCTTCACAAACTGCTCCAGTGTGGGTCTCTCCCACAGGGTGCTGTTCTTCAGGCACAGCCTGCTCCAGTGCAAGTCCCCCGTGGGGTCGCAAGTTCTGCCAGCAAACCTGCTCTAGCATGGGCTCCTTTGCCCACAGGTTCACAGGTCCTGCCAGGAGCCTGCTTTAGCATGGGCTTAACATGGGGCCTGAGCCTCCTTCAGGCATTGCCCTGCTCTGGTGTGGGATCCTCCACAGGCTGCAGGTGGATATCTGCTCCACCATGGGCTGCCTCACCATGGCCTTCAGCATGGGCTACAGGGGAATCTCTGCTCCGGTGCCTAGAGCACCTCCGTCTCCCCTCCTTCACTGACCTTGGTGTCTGCAGAGTTCCCACTATCACATAATCTCATTCTGGTCTTCTCTGGCCACAATTGTTTCTGTGCAATAACATTTTTGTCTTATTAAATACATCATCCCAGGGGTGCTACCACCAACACTGATGGGCTCAGGTTTCCATGGGGTGCTGTCATCATCATTGATGAGTTCAGCCTTGGCCGGCCACTGGTCTGCCTAGAAGCCCCCTGGCATTGACATTGTGGGACACAGAGGAAACTTCTAGCAGCTTCCAGAAGCCAACCCCCATAGCCTCCACCCCCCCAAAACCCTGCCACGTAAACCCAATACGTTCCCTGCCCGGATCAGGAGTCCACGACATCCAGTGGTGGCTTTACCACCAACGGGGAGTATAAAGAAGAGTGAATGGAGGTCAGCCTTAAGGCTGAGTGTCTCACAGTGGCCTAACCCACAAAGAAGTTGTATTTTGAACATGTCCCATCACAGTCTGTGAGTTAGCCTCTAGTGTGGCATGCATGGCGGTGGCCATGAGGAATCCCAGGCACTCACCAGCTCAGGCCTTCCCATCTCAGCTTGGGATGCTGTTGCCCACTGTCTGTGAGACACCAAGGACTCAAAGATTCCTGCCTTATCTGTGTTCTAGCACCCTTCACTGATGCTCCAACACTTCCCAAATATATCTACATATATAAGCAGCCCAAATCCCAGGTTTCAGCAGTATGAGCGATGGGAACCTGACAGTATGTTTACGCTCCCTCCTGAGTGATCATACACATGCAACTGCTCTGAAAAATTGCTAAGTTCCCAACATGAATATGCTTCATTAGTTCCATTTACTTTTGTTTCTATTAGACAAATGCTTCTATTTGTCTCATCACACAACAACTTCCACAAAGCAGACAAATAGCTTTTGCCAGCTTCTGTTGAGTTGTTTCACACCAGTAAAGACTAGTTGTGCTGGTCTCAGGAAGTCGACCTACATCCTTTTGGCTGTTATTATCTCATCAAACATCAAACATTATCTCATCCATCCTTATGGTAGCTAGTTCTTGTCCTGTCTTGTTTCAATCAGTGGGCATAGTGGCTCTTTTTTTTTAAGGATTCACATTTCATTTGCATAAGAACGTTAATGGAGTTATTTCAGAAATAAACCCTGCTGTACCCTTAGGAAAATCCTCTTCACTGTGAAGGCTTTTTGTTATTTCCCTTCTCCTCCACTGGCTTACAAAGGCACACACAAAAGAGGTCAAGCTCCTCTTTGTGCCACTTCCAAAAACAGTGGCTTTCACAATAATAAAACACATCCAACATTTCCTGTCTGGCTTAGGCTAAAGTCATAATTTGTCTTTTCCAGACAGACCAAACAAATATAAGACCAGATTAGGCAGGCCAGAGAATCTTACTGCTGGCAAATTTCTGAACTTTACATTCAAGGAGGGTATGATCAGCACACATGGCTGGGGCAGTACCACATTCAGAGCCTTGTTTTGCACATTTCACCTGAGGCAATGATGGGTATTTTGAAAAAAACACAATAGTCCCAAGAGTGGAAAATCCTAAATCTCCCTGCACATGGCACAGAGCCCAACTGTTGGGCTTTAGAACCAAACACCTTCTGTTTCTTGCTTTGTTCTCCATGATTTTTGCATCCATGGCCACAGTGTTCCCAGTTCCAGCAAGGAAAGATCAGAAAGTCTTTCTTTATCCTTGAAATAGCCTACACCTCACAGGTTTCTGGGAGGAGGTGGGGGATGAGTGCTCAGGCCCTTCCATCTGAGCAGATATTCCAAGCACCAGATGCCACTCTTCAGCAGGGAGGGAAGCTGGTGCCTGTTTCATCCCATCCTTCACACTCACTTTCTCTTTCGCTATGAGCTGTAAAGAAAGACTGTGCTTTGTCAAGGTTAATGAGATATTTATTCTACATTTGATCTCTCCATTTAAAGTTTAATTACTGCCCTAGAAGGCCCCAGTCCTTGGAAATCAGCATCTGTGAATAACAAAAAGATGGAGCCCTCAGCTATTTCACACTACATGAAAGGAGCACCATGTCAGATCATGTTATGAGTACTTCCATTATCTGTGAGTCAATTAATCATAGGTTTTCCTCAAGTACATGTTACCCCCCACTGTCACCATCCTCCTTTCTTGATGCTCCTTTTCAAGACACTCTCCTCCCTCCCTCTTTGATGCTGATTTGAGGACACCCAGCTGGGCACATGGTCCCCAAGACTGGGAGATCCTTCAGCCCCTCAGGGAAAGATTTCCTTGCCATGAAGGCCCTCCCCTGTTTGGTTGACTATCCCCCTCCAGAGATACTCTCAGCTGTCTGCATGATGTCTGTCCCCTGGAGGGGTGCATGCCTCCCTTCCCTGGGATATAGCTATGGGCCTTGAATGACAAGGGGAGAAGACACAGAAACCCAAAAGAAGCAAAAAGGGTTGCTCCGAATGCAGGGCAAGCTCCATGCACAGCCTATGCACACTCTTCTGCAGAGGTTTCTGGCTACACAAGCCTGGTGCAAGGAGTGGTCTTGCACCTCAGACATCTCCATGCAGGTCCCTGCCACTGCTCCCACTGTTGCCAGTGTCCCGCACCAAGGCCTTGTGATGAGGTGTCAACGTCACCTCTGACATCTCCATCCAACCTGGGTAACATGGCAGAGCCAAGTCCCATGGTGCTGCACTGGGGGCATTTGAGCAAGAAAAGCAGTGGAGGGCTCTGCCTGCAACACCCCAGCACCAGCCCAGATCCCACTGACCAGCGATGCCCACCCAGCAACTTGCAGAGGAGCCAGCATCGTCAGGCCTGATCCTGAACCCAAGCTTTGCTTGTCTTCATTTTCAGAAGGCTAACATGACAGCAGTCCATCAGCCTCTGGGGGCAGCTCAGCCTCTGGGCTGAGAAGTTTTGGGTGTCCCTGGTGTCCATCACAGTGTGGGTGCTGCTACAGCTTGTCTTCATAGTCACAAAGGAGCTGGGTGTGAGCTGAACGGTGTGGCACCCGGAGAACAAGGAGCACCAGGGCTGGCACAGCGCAGCAGGAGGCACAGGCATGGATCTGACGTTGACATCATGCCCCAGAAGGAGCAGTACTGGATCACAGTGAATGTGCAGATGGCACTGTGGACTGAGAGCTGCTGACACCTTCTTTGTATGGCCGAGGCCCTCGGTGGCAGATGTCACCCTTCACCGTGTGGACACTACTGGCCCCATGGAACCCAGAGGCAGGACAGTGATGCAGTCACTGCTGGGGACCTCCAGAGGCTGGGGGCTTCCAGTGGGGGATAGAGACCTGCATGGGGATGTCTGAGGGGGTTGGGGACACCTATGGTGACAGGGACCTCTAGGGGTGGTTACGGACTGTAGGAGATGCATGGGCTGGGAATGTCCAGAGACACAGAGGACATGCAGGGAGGGGGTCAGGAATGGGTGACACCCCTGCACCACAGTGACCCAACACCATGTGCCTCTGCTCCCCGCTGCGTATGGCTGCAGGTGTTGGGAGCCCCTCTGTGGGGGTGTGTTGGGGAAACTACAACCAAAAAGCCACATCAGGTCAGAAGCTTCTGCCAAGCAGGATGCAAAGCAGCACAGGCCAAACCTCCAGTCTGCGTTAACATAGCACGTTACACTGAGCTGCACTAATTAGTAGCCTAAAGAGAAACAGCATCAGCATGGATGAGTTCTCTCTGAATCAAGTCTCTCTGAGAGACCTACTTGTGCATCAGCCCTTTCTGCAGGCATGGCACCAATTTCCAGCTCTGGCTCCAGGTCATTGTGTTGGTCTCCCACACTGAGATCAGGTGCACCTGGCAGGCACCTTCATGGGGCTCAAGGAGAGCTCTTAGAACCGAGATTTGCCAGGCAGGGAGCTGCGTGCTCTTTTGGAAACACTTCTGTTCTAGGCCCCACAACCTCCCGAGGAGGCAGGGTAAATGGGTCAGTGGGAGGTGTGAGCAGTGACTCCTCGAGTGTCAGCATGGAACATTTGCACGGGGACGTGTTTCTGAAGTCAGGATTATGTGTATTCTCTGAGTTTTATATGGTTGCTTCTGTAAAGACAGGAACAGTCATATGTTGAATGTCTTAAAAGATTTTAACAAGCTCTTCACCAGAAAGGAAGTTATTCTGAACAATTATGTTTTCAGTATGGCCCATGAATACATAGATATAAATGATTATATTATAATCAAAATACCGGGGCTCACTCAAAAAGTATGATTCATGGCTCTTTGTAAAACACCCTGAAGACAAGGGAGCAGTTACGACTCATCAAACATGCATAAATTTAACCATGGGCAAGAGAAAACATTTTTAAATGTAGCTGCATGCCTCTTAAAGACTTGCTACATTTAAGAGGTCAATGTCCTTCCAAGGCCACTGCCACAATTGCAGTTATTCAAAGGAAAAAACACTCTGCCTCTGTATTTCAGTTTGAGATAGCTTGGTGAAATCAAATCCACAGAATGTGTCCAACCTGACTTTTCAAAGCTTAATTTTTAACATTTGCTTTGATATAACATAGGTGTTCTATTGGTAGTTTAGCCCAAATTGATTTAAAATTTCTTGGTTACCTAAAGAACAAATAAAGAGAACAGCAACCAGCCCTCTTCCAGCACTGCAGGAAGGGAAGAGCTCTTTGGCTCTCTGCACCAACCTGTTGTTTCCCCAGAGCAGGACTGTGCTGCATGGTTGTGTTCAGTCTTACCAGAGAAACATCAGTTTATGACACTCCACAGTCTCCAGCTAAAAACTGCTCCACTCTTGGAAAAACCTCTTGTTTAATGCTTCCCTTAAACTATCTGTTGTTGTATTATACTATCAGCAACATTTATTTGAGCTGTTTTGAGTATCCTAGAACAAGACGCTATTGCTCTTTTTTCCGGCCTCATGTTTAAAAACAATTACTCAGTTTTTAAAACAAACATACAAACAAACAAACAATAACAAAACAACAAAAAATCATCCAGTAATAATAGAGGTGAGTCTCATCTTCTGTTGCAATAGCAAAGTTAAACAATTCAAGATGTCATCACCGCTCTGAGAGGTATTCCTGCTTACGACAGCTCTGACGCAGGGAGGGGAAACTCCTTTCGGAAGTGTCAAGACATGCCCAGCAGTGGCAATGCGTCATATTTCCTGTTATCATGGAATCTTTCATTAAATATAAAAGGAAAACAAGGTATGTTATGCTGGAAAAGCCGTGTTCCTTGTACTGTAGCCACAGCCCGCGAGGTGGCAGAAGGAAGCGGGTGTCACCGCAGGCTCAGCCAGCTCAGCTTGCACTTCCCTTGATCGCTGCTGTTTTGAAATTTGAAAAGGAAGGCAAAAGAAAAAAACAATTGAAGAACAGAAGCATGCCTAACTCTCATGTACAAACTTTCCTGAAGAAGAGGATAAGCTATTAAGAGGATTGTTTATATACATTAAAGTCAGAGAGAAGTGCAGAAAACCAAGTGCACACTTTTAGCACCCTTTTAGCACTCTGTATTTTGAAATGGTAAGAGAAATAAGAGCAATGGCTAGGGATTATTTATGGCTCTTAGTGAAGTGATGACTGCCAAGAAGATGCCTTCAGACAGCTCTGTTGCAATATAAATTTGCAACAAAATTATCAAACCAGTTCTCTACTAAGCCCACCTGTCCTGTATGTTTATTGACCAGGTCTATATCCAGCGGTAATTGGTTACACCGAGAACTTGTTCAGCTCTTTGGCCTAACACATTTAGAAATCCTGAAGGAATGCAATGCATCAATTTATTCAGAAATCAGCAATTAACTTCTCAAGCTCCAAGAAAACCTGGGTCCTAATGAAGATTCTGAGGGAAATCCACCACACACCTTACCCACACAGGACTGCAGCTCTCTCCTCCAGAGAGAAGACATGGCAATAGCATTACTGAGTAATGCATTCCTGACAGCCATGTACTTGGAGGATTTGCTCCCTGGCAGAGCTGTGCCTCAGGTAGGAGGGTCCTATATATATATTTCTTAACTCCCTCTGTGGGATTCCCAGCATGTCCTGCATCTGTTGGAATTATTGGCTGAGGGAAGCTCATGCAAACACCTGGTCTCATCCTGTATTGCAGAGGAGGTTTAAATCACAGCTGCAAGACACTGCTCTCCCCAGAGTGATAGTTCAGCAATATGGCTTTACTATTAGTCGCTTGGGAAAAGACCATAGAAAACAGAACAATAATCTGTTTAACTCCTCCAATTAGCAAGGGCAGGGAGGCCAACATGAGCTCATCCCATCTCAGAGAGCAGAGAACCCCACAGAAAACTTCTGTGTGTCTGTGTCCTGTGCAATCCTGTGCATGCCCCAAAGGGAAGGCTATGATGAGAGCTTATGCTGTTGCATCCAACCACAAAGCATAAAGTCTCAGAAAACTAGTTTTACTCAGCCTGTCCCTCACTCCTGCATGCATTGCTGCTGGCCTGAGATCATTTGTTGTATTTGTTGTCTTGATAAAAGTGAGTGAGGTCACCTTGGACTGTCTTTATAGTAGATCTTAATTAGATTGCCCATGGACTATGTTCTTTCCTTGCCACATCTGCTCTGACAAAGTAGGCTTGCTGGCTGTTACCTGAGGAGTTTTGCTGGCTGGCTGAGCTGCCTGTCCTCTGGACTCCCTGGAAGCAGGTCCCACAGCACTCGGTGTTCCCTGGCTCACCCTGCAATGCCAGCCCTGCCTGCACAACCTGCAGAAAGCACTTTAGGAAGGGGTCCCCTTTGCTATGACAGCATTTCTGCTCCATGTTCCCTTCATTAACTTAATTCTCCATGAAGCTCCCTCACCAGTAGGCTGACACCACCTCCTCAGGAATCTATGGTGCTTCTTGCAGATCCAGCACAAGTCTAAAGCACCCATCACTGGGAAATGTTCCTGCTCTGGTGCTCTTTGTGTACCAACTTAGGTTCTTCTGCCTTAGGAAACTCTCAGTCCTTTTTAGCAGGGCCAGCTTTGTGCTTGTCTGTCATTACAAAGTTCAGCACACTTATAGCACCATTGTGTAATTAACATTGCCATCACTTTCTGACAATCCTCATCTGTTTCTCTTGTGATGCAGTTTTGGGCTAATACAGATATCACCACCAAAAGGATGACTGTGAAGTCATTTGTACTTGAGAGTTTCTTTAGATGTAGAGCCAGTGCTCTTTGTTATAATGAAACTCTTACCTTAAAAGTTAAAAAGCAGTTGAGCAGTGCAGTTAAGAAATCAGTTTTCCCCATGGATTTTTACCTGGATTCTCTGGTGTCAAGCAAGACACAAACTCCCCCCAAAAAAATTGCATTGGTTGGATGCAATGTCTCTTCCATGTATATTTTGTGGTGTCTGAGAGCAAAACTCACCGTGCAGCTCTCAGGACCTGGGGAGGATGCTCTGTGCATGGATGGCTGCCTCTGCTGATTAACTGCTCCCTCGGATTCTGACTGCAATCAGCCAATGGGTCCAAAATTCCTAGTGGGACAGACTGAATGGTTGTATAAGCCTCTTCTCCATGGCAAAATGCTCCAGAAGAATACATGGTCAGATCAACTATGCATATCACTAACTGTGCTCTGAGTAAGCCAATTTACCTCAACCAGTCTGGTCCTGTTAACAAAATGTAACTACTAATATAGGAGACATACCAGCAAAGCCTATGTAGCTCTGATAATATTATGCATGGAACAGAAAGTTTAAGATAAAATCAATGGAAATAATTTAAAGCTGGGTGAGATCTAAGGCTGAAGCACAGTCCTGGCATGGTTGGGACCCCTGTACTCAGCTGAGCTTTTCCATCTCAGTGGCAGAAGGACCCCCTGTGCTTGTAAAGGCTCCCCATTAGAGGAGAGAGTGCTGGGGACTGATTGCAGGGTGTTATACTCCTCCTGAAGAGAAATCCCTTAAAAATGCCATCATCATCTTAATTGCTGACTATGTCTGTTGGCAACAGGAAAGAAATGAGAGCTACTTCTGAGTTAGTGAGCTTGCACGGACTGGGTCAACATACTGCAGAAGCAATGGATGTTGTGCTAGAAATAAATTGGGCTCTATAACTTGAATAGATGCCAAGGAGCAAGTCTGATCTCCAAAACTGCAGCTAGCAGACCATGAAGAGAAATTGGCAGAAAAACACAGTGATCAGCCGTTGAGAACTGCAACACGTCCTGCAGATGAGGAGCTCAGGGCTGGGTACCACATTTTCATACAATGTGCAAGCTGCAAATGAACAACTCCACCTCTTTGAAATTCACTTGTGGGCCTTCTGGAAAGAATTAAACACTGGCAACAGCACTCAAACCAAAAGTAGATGTGCGCTAGACTTCTGCCAGTATTTATAATCCATAAGACCTCATTTAATAGAGAGCAGAACCAGAGAGGAGGTCAAGTACAAGTGTTGATTGAGCATTTGCCATGCTCTTAATGCTAATGGACCTATGCACGTCAATGCCCATGAGCAGTACAGCCCACAGCATGATGACGATTATCTTTTAGAATGCCTTGCAAGCAAACCAAAGTTCAGAAATTCTTCATCCCATCTTCCTTATATGTTAAGGAATAATGTTTTTCCTACCTGACATTATCTGTCATGATACTACTTCTGTCCTTATTCAGACTAGGGCTGGCTAAGGCTCTGCTGTGACATGAGCCATTGAATTGCTGTGAACCCCCTCCAGTGTCAGTGCTGAAGGGCAGCAGTGGAGAGTGATTGGAGAGCAGCTCCAAAGGGGTTGGGGTTTAACTTCTCTGGGCTCTGCTGTGTCTGTGGTAGAGACTTAGATAGCAGGCTGGAATGTGTTTGCTAATACCAGATTTACCCGGTCTGGACTGAGCCCTTTCTTTGAAGAATGGATATTGGATACTTCTGGAGGATTACTGGTATAGTGCTGGATATCACTGCTGTGGTCCTTCTGTCACAGCACAGTGGAACAGCTGTTTCCCCCTGAGTCTAAGTAACAGGATCTTGAGAGCCTTCCTAGAGGCCATGTGACACTTGGTCAGAAGTGCTGTCACTAGACTGTGCCAGGGCAAGTAACCTTAATGCTATAAACCACTGTCTCTGCTTTCACAAGAAGCATAAGAGCTGCAGGCACTCAGGAGCAACCAGGCTTTCTACCATGTGATCAAGCTGATTCATCATTTCTGCTCCAGTAAATCCCACCTAAAACTCTTCAGGGTGTACTGAGGTTAGATGAGAGACAACATGCAAGTATGCCTGCTGGTTTAATATCTCCTTGCCATCATATTTTGCCCTAACTGTTAAAAACCAAGTTTTTTGCACTGAGAAGGTTGTTGGCTGAAGTGGTCACAGGTTTCCACAGCCACAATGCCTTTGCCCAGGGCAGGATGCTGATGTGTTGGAGTCTCTGTGTGTTGTGCAACACATCTCGGAGAAACTGCAGCCACATCTAGCATCACCACTGAGGTTTAAGAATGTAGCTTTCCCCTCATAAGACAGCTTGTGAGGTCAGTGTATTCCACAGGATCATAAAAAAGCAGAGGTGCATAGTGAGCCTGCTGTGAGCCTGCCAACTCTGTCCTTCACTGGTTTTTCAGCATTGTCATATAATTCTCCCCGACAGCCCTGAAGAAATTCACAGAGACTTGACCGGAGTCTTTTCTCTTGTCTGGGCTGTTCTAAATGTA
Source organism: Phainopepla nitens (assembly GCA_013400175.1). Lineage (NCBI taxonomy): Eukaryota > Metazoa > Chordata > Aves > Passeriformes > Bombycillidae > Phainopepla > Phainopepla nitens. Next base: position 85,506 of record VXBQ01014700.1, on the reverse strand, counting down.
AGGGTGGTTCCTCTCATCTCCTCCTCTTTCCCAAGACAAACATTTCTGCCTACTTTGAAGGTGGGTGTGGTAAAAAGCCACCTCCAGTGCTGAGACAGCAAAGCCATACGTTCTTTCCCGTATCATCGCTGTTTGCCGAAGCACCTCGCCCTCCACAGCACCTCTCTGAGCAATGAGAACCACAGGCTCTCCAGCTGTGTAGAGCACTAAGGTCGTTTCCTGACCCAGGGTGAGGTCTAATTGGTGGAGTTATGAGCTGCAGCACCTGTGCAGAGCATTAGCAAGGCTCTGTGCTGGCAAGGGGCTGCAGGGTTAGAGTGATGAGGAAAAGCGGATTCAAGCTTCAGAGTAGCTGTGTCAGCCTTAGTTCTTCCATTGGTGTGTTTGACATGCACAGCTGCACCTGGGTACTATTGCAGGCTTCCAGGTCAACAGTGGTGTCAGGGCATCCACAGGGACTAGTGAACATCAGGCTTTGCAGTGTTGGTTGTGGAGACTTTGCCTAGCTTATGGGAAGGGACATCTAGAGAAAGATCTGGGGAAGACCCTCAGGACTTCAGGGCACCCAGTAAAGCAGTCAGGACAGTGAGACCTGGACCTGGTCATCCTGGGGGGCAGGTTGTCCACAGCACAGTCTTGAGAAGTCAAAAGAGAAATACAGGTGTCCTCTTATAGGCTGATGGAAACCATGGGAACAGACTGGGAGCTGACTGTACAAAATCTCAGAAAATAATTGCTAATGGCAAGCCATCCTCACTGTCAGTCTTTTTTGGTAGTGCTAGTCCCACAAGGACCTGTTCTTACAAAGTACTATTCAATACTAGCTTAAGCTCTTTGGTTTATCAAACAGAAAAGTAAAAAAAGGATCTGATCCTGATTTTAAATATCTGTGGAAAAGATTTCTCTCACCAAGGAACTCTTTACAGTAACAGAGAAAATATAAAAGCAATAAGCCTGGGAGGTCATTTCCAGGCTAAATTTATTTTGCTTCAAGGTGCACATTTTAAAATAGGGAACAGGTGAAGTGTGCAATGGTTCATGTTGTGCAGGCAGCCTTTGGTTTGGGCTTTGAACAGATGGAGTTGTTACCATGAATACTGGAACACAGGGGACAGTACCAGGAAAATCCTGGGACAACTGGTTTGGAGAAGGTTACCCTGGAGATGTGGGAGTAGGAAGGCTCAGGTGCAGGGGGTTGAGGGGTTGCAGTCTTGGTTTGGGGATGGAGAGAATGGAAATTACAGATATTTAAGCTGCTCCTGCCTATGCTTACACAGGATCAGACCACTGTATTCTAACCAGATCTTCTTGCCTACAGAAGCATAGTAAAAGACACTTTTCCACTGGGAGAAACAGGCATGTCTCCAGAACCAGGCTTTTCCACTTCACTTCTTTATAACTTTAGCCAGGTTGCAAGAGCAGAGTTTTCAAATTAGCTTTTCAGACCAGTAGTCAGATTAAAATGAGTTGTTGTTTTTTGTTTGTTTGTTTTTTAACCAAGTAATTTAAATGAGAGCTTTAAATTTTTCTAGCCTTGGAAATACTAATGTGCAAAGTCTGTACCTAATGTTACCTCACAACCAACTCCTGGGACTCTTCTTTAAGTGCCATTCTGTCTTGCCTGATTAGAGATGTGCACTGAATGTTTTCACAGAAGCATTAATTCATCCTCCTTGGTTTCCTCCCAGAGTTTCCAAGCAAAAGCCAGGCTAAAGGACAGGGTGAAAAAAACAGCCCTCTGCCTGTGCAGCTCAGACACCAGCCATATAGCAGGAAAAAGGTTTTGCATTCCTCCATCCCATGGCAGTCTGTCTAAAGAGTACACTTACGAGCATCTACTGAGACATGACTTTGTATATCCAAAGTAACTCAGCTGCAGAAGTTCTGGAAATTAGCAGACATTCTGTCTTGCTGCCTCATAAGTAAAATCTTTCACCTCTACATAGCTGCTATCTTTTGGCATTGCTGGCTCCTTCCAGGAATGTGTTTTCTGTTCTGCTCCACATCCCATAGCACATTCCTCTGGTGCAGCAGTCTGCGATGTTTTGCACAAAGAAATGGGATCCAGTGGCCTGGTGCAAACCAAATCATTCCCCTGATTTCTCCTGCCAGGTCCTGTTTATCCACCAGTGTTTGTTAGCTAGACCTTACTATGTTCCAAGCGCTGTCAGCAGCTGGCAGGAAACACTGGCAATCAGAGCAATCCCCACAGCTCACTTTGCAGCAGGCTCTTTGGATTCCTGCCTTTAAGTCATGCAGTGATTCCAGAGTGAGAGTAATGGGGCATCTGAAAAGGAGAAAGTTGAAATCCAGCAGATGTTTCTCACTCATCTCTTCCTGAAGCAGCAGACTGCTGGGACTGAGCCAGCACTGCTAACCTGGGAAAACCAGCAGTGCGTGTGTGCCGCCTTTGGATATCCAAGGCTGCTTCCCTTCCATGGAGAATATCCTACAGCTGCAGAGCCCTTTCCTGTGTACTCTCTGTGCTTATTCTCTCATGTGTAATTCCACATGCACCTTTGGCCTTTTGCTTCCTTATCCCGCAAGACTTTACGTGCTGTTTGGAAAACATGAAGAGCTTCCCACCCTGCCCTTAGCAGTTCTAGAATGGCAATGAAATCTGCATGCGGATAACTGAAAAACAGATGGAGAGGCTGGCTCTGGGTGAGAAGTAATTGCCCCTTCCTCAAGGAACAATAAGCAGCTACCAAAATACTTCCAGTATGAGGCTGGAGTGTTGCTGAAGAAGGAAGCAGAGATAGTGAACACTTTGAGCCACCTCAACACAGAGGCATCTCTGGGATGTGCAGCCATTCAGAAGCACAGGCTGAGGGTTGCATTTCTCTTCTTGAGGCTAGAGGCCAGTTGTCAACAATGCTGGCATGTTTGTGAGAGGTTTTAATCACAATTGCTGCAAGTTTTAACATACACATGACACAGTGTGCGGGTTTTCTTTATGCCTCCTACATGTATTTGTATTGGTAGAGAGGAAGGAAACCTTGGTATTCTGAATTAATTAAAAATGTACAGATATATTTGTTTTTGTGATAAGGCAAGGACTTGAACATGTACAAGATTCAAAAGCATGAATGGAGGGCACAGGCAAAAAACCAGAATGATTAATTGGAGTGCATTTAAAAATAGTAACTGTACGTAATGCTGAGCAAAGCTAAAATCTGTTTTGAACTGTTTATATAGAACAGGAGCGTATGTTCTCAAGGTCTCCAGTTTGTCTGTGTGGGTTGGTCAAAAAAATTGTGACATGCTGAGAAAGGCATTTGTGCTTTGTTGTTTTTAGCAAAACTCACTTCCAACAAAATAGATTTAAAAGAGGAGAGACTGCAAAATACTTAAAGGTCACAAGGCAATCTTGGCCCATGCTCTCCAGGAGGTGCATATGCCTTGAAGCGTTTGAGGAACTGCATCTCCATGTTTCTGACTGCCTCCATCTGTCATTCTTCATGAGCCTTTTCCTCAAGCCCTCACATTTTTGTCTCTCAGAGGATGTGGGCAGCTCCTTATTGCATCCTCCCTTGTACATTTTTTTGCCCTTCCAGTGGAGAGGAATGATCACTGTCCATTCTTGCTGGAAAGGGTCAGGAGCTATGGGAAGAACAAAACAACCACCAAATCCAGAGAAAGGACAATTATCTGTAGTCTCTGTGCCACCAAGATCTATCATTGACTTTGGAACACTTCCTTGGGATTGTCCTAATTTAAGGTTTGGTGGCAAAAGTATTTCTGCAGGCTGCCTTGCTGCACAAGAGCCTAAGCTCATGGTAGAGGTGAGGTAGAAGTGAGAGTTATATCAACTTTTGGAGAAGATTTACAAATGTGTGGCCACCTGGTACACTGCCAGCTCACTTGGGGTGCAGAAGAAGGGGGTACCATCCTGCTAGGAAGGATAATGTCCCTCTAATGTACGTGCTTCTGGAGTCTGCTGATGGGACCAGGAGTACAGTGAGCCTGGCAATGTGGAGGACATCACCTGAGGTTGCCCTTGCTCTGGAGGATGCCATCCATCAGGTGTCCCTGGAACAAAGAAGCTATTCAGAAAGGCAGCAGGAAAACCAGGAAAGGATGCTGCATTGCTGCTAGTGGGGCTGGTTCTTTAAAGCTAGCATTGGTAGGAATTGGTAGGGTACCACAAGCCTGAGGTGCCCTGCCAAGAGAGCTGCATTGTTGTGCTGGCTTCTTTCCAAAACAGAGCTCAATCTTTGGCTTTCCTTCTCAATTTGTTTGTTTCCTTTTTTCCTACCTTCGTTTTCCATTTTTAAATCTTGTGGGTCAGCATACTGTGTACTACAGAACACCTAGTTCTACAGCAGCATGCAAAAGCAAGCATACCATCACATGCCTTAAAATATTTATTGCTGCAGTATATATATATATTGTGACTTGGTATCATCTCATCATGCCAGTGCAGTGCTAAGAATCCATTGAATCTGTGAGCCAAATTTGTGATTTAAGATCTCACATTTTTTTTGTACTTGCCACAACAGCAATTCTGTTCAAGCCCATGAGGTGCCCACAGCCCAGCTCTGGAGAAGCAGCACACAGCAGTCGGGGTCAACGGAGGGACAGGAGCTAATGCTGTGTCAGGGAGGCGTGAACTGGATGTATGAAAGCTGGAGCTGTGGCTGTGAAAACTGCCTTTACAGGGAAAAGAACGGTATGCTAACGCATGGGGGAGGGAGGAGGTGGAAGTCCACGAAGCAGACAAAGGGTAAATGAGCAAAACACTACATTGTGAGGCCCCCAGAGTGGATAGGCACTTCTGCATGATGTTTTCTATCAAACAGCACTAACTATCAGGATTACAGCCTGGCTGGGGTTCTGCCTGTATCCATGTCACCCCGTCCCTAATCTTCAGCGATGCTGACTCTGATCTACCATTGCATCAGCCTTGACTGTTCTTTCAAAGGCTATTGGGTTCAAAGCCAATCTCTCTTATTCTGTGTTTATGTCAACACTGGTCTGCATCCACAAAATCTCGTGAGATCGCTGTCACTTGCAGGCCCAGGGCATCTCCTTCCCTTTCCTTCAGTTCTGTAGACATGACAAGGGGTCACGGTGGGGCACCTCATAAAACCCCTCAGTAGGCAGGCACATGGTACCAGCATGCTCCTCCCTGTGAGCGAGGGCCAAGGGCAGCCCTTGGCCACGAGCCCACATTTAGCCAGCTGAGATGATGTTTGATGTGACACTGGGTCAATAGCGAACACAGGAGCAAATGAACAGGAAAAATAGAGCACGGTAAGTGCAGCAGAGAATGGCAGTGGGAGGACCTGGCAGATGCACAGGAGCTGATTCAGAAGGGAGATGCAGCCCCACCTATGCTGTTGTGAGCAAACTTGCCCTGCACCTCAGGACAACTGCTTTCAAAATGGGTTTAATAACACATGTCAAAATGCCACCTGGTTCCCAGTAGGGAGCTGTGGTGGGGACACCAGTCACACCGGGCTGAGACAGCTCAAACTGACCTGCCACAAAATCCAAGTGTCAACAAGTTGCTGTTGAGCAGAACAGGTATTTTGACCTAATGGCAGAAATTGCACCTCTCTGCGGGCACAGAAAACAATGGGGGACTGGAATCCAAGGGGATTAAGCATGAGAATAACAATCATGAACTAAGCATGAGAATAACAATCATGACTGTTTAAAAAAACCCCAACAAACTAAGAAACCATTCTGCCTCACAGTACTGCTCCTTTCAGTTTTCTTTGCTGGTTCCCTCCTCTGTAGAACGTCATTTTGGAGTTTATTTGATCACCACATTTAAGCTTGGGCTTAAATTGAAGCCTTGTTTCTCATCAATTGCCACATCATGAGAAGATAATGTCTTTTTTTTTTTTTTTTTAATTTGGACTATTTTTAGGGGCTACATAAGAGCTAAAACGCTTTACCCATATCCTCAAGGAGCTGTATTTTCTATGCAGATGATGCTACTACAGATTTCAATGAATTGTAATCACTGAAACATTTTTGTTAGGCTTGGCTTGGGGTAATAAACGCCTGGCATTTACTCTACCCTTAACTACCGAGAGATGTTCTTGGTTTTCACTCTATTTTAATGCAGAGTACTTGGTAATATCTGTGGGGTTTGGGAGATGTTTTTAAATTATAAAACAACCATTAAACAAGAAGCACACAGAAAAGTGCTGCAGTGTATTTCTAGTAATTTTAAGATGCAACATTTCAGTCTAAAGCTTTTACATTTTAACTTCTGTTTATACTTTTGTTCATACACTCTGGCTTGTTTCACCTCATGTGGGAGCAACACAAAGGAGAGGAAGTCCACAAGCCAGATAAACTGCAATTACCACATGTTCATTCTGTCAGAGCTATGCAAAGCATCCAGTGCACAGGCCCACCTTGCCTCTAACAGCTCACCACAGCTACCTCATGTCTCTTTGCTAACCTGCACGTGTGCATGGAAATATCCCCTGTGGTGTGACAAATAAGTTTCATGCAGTGAATCAATTTTGAAAAATTATCTACAGTGAATGGGAAGTTTTCCTTATTATCTTAGTAGTAGAAATCTCAGCTATGGACGCTTACACTCTTCTTTCACTGCAGTGGGTTTTTTTTCCTAACAGTTGCTTTGGAATGATCTCAATTGCAAAGCCATGATTTGGGCAATACATGGGCTGATGCTGTGACCAGCATCTACAGCACAAAGGGATAGAAGACAGAGCAGAAGAGAAACAGCCACTGTCCCCTGTGCTGCAAGACCTATCCCTTGTTCTCCTAAAAGCAGAAAAAGCTTCCGAGACCAGCCAGAGCTCAGCATGTCCTTGGGAGATCCGCTTTATTCTAAATTCTTGTCCAGCCAGATGTATAGCAATGCCACAGTATGGGCACACAACCATCGAAAAACCCTCTCCAGTTCCACGTATGAGGCCAGCAGTCCTTAAAAATAGCATCAGCCAGGACAGAAGCTACTTTTTCACTCGTCAATCTCCTCCCTGATGAAAGCAAAACTTCATTCTGAAAGCCACCTGCTTGCAAGCACAGGACACAAAATGCCTCCCTCTCCACACCATCCCACAAGCACATGCACACATGCACTTTGAGTGGTTTTTAAATATAGTTGCCTCTTCCCATAAAGTTCAGAACCTAGTGACAAGATCATTTTAATGCAGCGTGGATTGCACCGTGCTGGTATAAGCATTCTCAGTGCTATCAGTTTAATGTGGAAGACAGTTGCAAACAGGAATGTTAGGATTTTTTTTTTTTGCTTGAAGGAAAATGTTAGGGAATTCATTTTTTCTCACAGGCGTATGTTTGACTGTCTTAGATGTTGCAACATCCAGACCAACTTCCAGTGACTTAAGAGTCAGAAATCTACTATACAGCTCCGTCATAACTGCTGTCATGTTCTAGGCAAGACTCAGGATAGCAGCCTAAAACCTTCACTATACTTCTTTTGGGATTTTTTGTTGTTGTTGCATTTTTCTTTCTTGGATCAGAGCATTACAATCATTCAGCCTAAGCTCTGCAAAACATCAAGCTAGCACCTTCTAGTTTCTCTGGTAGGCATATTATGTTTGCTGTTTTGCCCCAGACACAGAACTGTTCAAGATGCCAGGTTTTGAAGCTGCAATAATTACTCAATGAGTGGCAGAATGTCATCTCTAAGCAGAGATGCTGCCTGTATTTCACCTTTTCCTAACAGGTGCATAATCTGAGTAGGCACAAACACTCAGCCTTCCTTTGGCTGAATCGTACGAAGAGGGTCATAGAAAATAAAGAGCTTCTTTATGCTTCCTTACAGGGCCTGCCTACATCTGTATTCATGCAGGTCAGTAACTTTCAAATCACATGCGCAGTGGATACAGTCCGTAAACTTCCTTGCAAGAGGTGTCCAAACCAGATCTAATGCACTCCAAACTTGAATAAAATTCCTCCCATCCCAGGCTGTTTCCCTCTACTTTATTTACCCCTTCAAGCCTACACACGGGCCTTCCGTGTGAGCTGCAGCCAGCACAGAATCCCTTCTCTCCGCCATCCCGGCCTGGCCTCCTCTCTCGCTCCATGTATCCGGATGGCCCGAGCAGGAGCAGCGCGGGGCTTAGGCCGCGCCCGCAGGCCGAGCACGGAGGCTGAGGCTGGGAGCGGGCCCGGGGGAAGCGCCGAGGGCAGCGCGGCCGCATCCCGCGGGCGCCGCGGCACCGCCGGAACCGGGCGGGGCAAGGCCGCTCGTCCTGGCCGATCCCGGTGCGCCCCGGGA